>QANT01008272.1:0-10266 GCA_003254885.1 Purshia tridentata | reverse complement strand
TGTTAAAGTTGATGTCCCATGATCCTACCCCATATTTGAAAAGAAGAAAATTATAACATGGACACCGAGGTGCTGACTACTATATAATTGCTTTTCCAAAAACAAGAACCCATTTCAGTTTTTAGGCTCAAATAGTCAAGTTTTGGTATATGAGAGAATTTGAATGACCAATCACTTACGCGACACCATCCTCTCTTTGTGTCACAAAGATACAAACTTACACCATTTGAGGCAAATTCACTCCCTCCTCATCACCCTTGGCCTCTCGCAAAACGATTTCTTCCTCGCCAAACTTGTCACTTCCATTGCAGCCTCTCAACCCAGCGATCTTGCCTACGCTTCGCTCCTCCTCAACCGTATAAAAGCACCCACCACTCACCTATGGAACTCCATCATCAGAGCATTTTCTACGACTTCAGAACCTCAAAGGTCCCTCCTTTGCTATGCAAGCATGCGCGGAAATGGTGTTTCTCCCGACAGGCACACCTTCCCTTTACTTCTCAAGGCCTTCTCCAAGCTGAAAAACGAAAACCCATTTCAGTTTTACGCTCAAGTAGTCAAGTTTGGATTGAATTCTGACCAATTTGTGAGGAACTCATTGATATCTGTTTTTTCTCGTTGTGGGTACTTAGACTTTGCCTACCAGGTGTTCGATGAAACTACGCACAAGGATGTGGTTGCTTGGACTGCATTGATTGACGGGTATATTAAAAGTGGTCGTACCGTGGAAGCAATAAAGTGTTTTGTGGAGATGAGATTGATGGGACTTAGGGTCGATGAGGTGACTGTTGTTAGTGCTCTTTGTGCTGCCGGAATGGCAGGTGATATTTGGTTTGGACGGTGGATTCATGGCTTCTATGTAGAAGCAGGTAGAGTACAATGGGATGTCTATGTTGGTAGCGCCCTTCTGGATATGTACATGAAGTGTGGCTACAGTCACGATGGTTGTAAAGTTTTTAATGAAATGCCAATTAAAAATGTAGTTTCTTGGAGTGCGTTGATAGCAGGTTATGTGCAATGTAACCAATGTAAAGATGCACTGCTTGTCTTGAAATACATGCTCGCAGATGATGTCAAGCCTAACCAATCTACATTGACGAGTGTACTTACCTCTTGTGCGCACCTAGGGGCACGGGATCAAGGAAAGTTAGTTCATGGTTATATATATAGGCATAAAATACAAGTGAACTCATTACTTGGAACATCGTTAGTAGATATGTATGCAAAATGTGGGTGCATTGATAAGGCTCTATATGTTTTCGGAAGTTTGTGTGCCAAGAATGTCTTTGCCTGGACTGCCATAATTAATGGGTTGGCAATGCATGGGGATGCTCTAAGCGCTTTAAAGGTCTTCTCGCATATGTTACAGGATGGGGTTCTACCTAATGAAGTAACCTTCATTGGTGTTCTCAGTGCTTGTTCTCATGGAGGTCTAGTAGATGAGGGACGCAAGTTTTTTCGATCAATGAAGCAGGTTTTTCATTTGGAGCCCAATGCAGATCACTATGGTTGTATGGTTGATTTACTTGGTAGGGCTGGGTACTTGGAGGAAGCGAGAAAAATGATTGAGGACATGCCAATGGCACCTACAGATGGTGTATGGGGGGCTCTGCTAGGTGCCTGTATGATTCACAAGGATTTTGAGCTAGGGGAACTTGTAGGAAATCATTTGATCAAGCTACAGTCCATTCATAGTGGAAGATATGTACTTCTGGCAAACTTGTATTCGACATGGAAAAAATGGGAAGTAGCTGCTGGAATAAGGAAGCTCATGAAAGGTAAAGGTGTCGATAAGACACCAGGATATAGCTGGATAGAAGTCAATGGTGCAATTTTTGAGTTTGCCGCATTTGACAAATCACATTCTCAGTCAGATAATATATATGTGATGTTGGACAACATGTTAGTTCAATTGAGGCTTGCTGGTTATGATTCAGACACTAACCTACTTGCATTTGACATTGATGGCAGCTGAGTATGTACAGTTATCTCCCAAGAATGATGACTTTGATATCGACAATGATAATTAGCTTATAAATTTATTGCATAGTCAGAATTCAGTGCGTCACAGGTCTATTGGCTTCTTGCCTTCTCGATTCAAGTTGTATACTCAATTCTTCCAATAAAATGAGACTTACTAATACAAGTAAAATATGATATTAAATATAGATTTATCCATTTTTTCTTCTATATTTTTACTAAAAAAATTAAATATTCTATCAAATATTTTCCACAGGTATTCATTATTCACCTGTTGAAGTTTTCGAGTGAATGAATGACGGGTGGGCAAATATCACCAAAATAGCGTGTCCACAGTCCACCGAAAGATACGGTGTAGTCCTTCCTCGTTCCCTTCCGGGTTCCTACTCGTTCTTCCCAAAATAACCCTTATTCCAACTCTATTTGATATTAACTGTCTATACCCCCTTGGGTCATTTATGTAATTGTGTACTGGCATTAGCAAGAACGTCCAAAAAGCGTTGGGGCACTATCGTAAATTAAGAATGTAAGCAGTGGTATTCTTGTCGGAACAGCTTCTTAGAAAGGAGAAAAGCACAAACTTTTTCTTCGAAATTACATGCCAAACTTCCTTTCTCCGTATGTTATATTCCTGTATATATATATACCCGCTTGTACTCATCTTCCACCTGGCCCAACAGTTTGGAACATTTTCCCGGAAAATTATATTTTTCCCCGGAAAAGTTCATTTTGCCCTGAAAACACTCGTCCTCCGACGATGTTTCTAACGGAAATCTCCAACTTCCCTTCGTTTTCGCCCTTTGCCATCGCTAAGAAACACTCTGTTACGAGCAAATTGGACCTCATCTCTCGCTCCTACGATGACACTCTGCTTCGCAGCTTGAAAACGCTGAGTCCTCCGTCGATCAGCTTGTCCTGGCTCTCCAAGGCCGTCGATTTCCTCTCCTTGGCTCAGTCCGAAGCGAGAAACCTCATCTCCACTCTCAAACTAGAAGCTCTCGATGACTCGCTCGCTTGGTATTTGGACGACAGTGTCAAGCTCTTGGACCTCTGCAACTCCATCTCTGCTGAGATCGAACGCTTTCGTCATCGTCGTCTTCTTCTCACCTTCGTTGTTCACCTTCTTGGTGACTGGAGACCAGGGGAGCTCCCGTCACCGGAGAAGCTCCGGCGAGCTCGAGAATCTCTCTCCGATTGGGAGAGGTGCGCTTCGGGCTTCGGAAAACGGAGCAACGCCGAGGTCTTGGTCAGAGATCTGGCCCTAGGACTCCGCAACGCCCCACGTGGCAAGATATCGAGCGTCGGGAAGCTCGTGCGTCGAACGGTGTACGCTGTGGGATTGGTGACTGTGTTCGTCGCCGGAGTCGTGGTGTCTGCGATGCACGGTTCCTCGGAGATGGTTAGGGTCGGAGTGCCGGCGGAGTTTCCGTGGGCTGAGTCATTGAACGCGCTGGACTCGGAGGTCTCGGCCGAGTTGAAACGGCGATTCGGCAGCGTAAAGGACGAGAAACTGAAAGGCTTATTGGAGGAGATGGATGACGTGGGGACACGTGTACGGGAAGCGTGTGAGGTCATTGATGACGTGGCAGGAATTGAGGAAGACGAGAAGGAAAAGAAGAAGAAACGCCTAGACGATGTCGTAGGAAAGCTGGAGAGGGCAACGACGTCGTTTTCGGATGGGTTGGAGCGGTTGAGTAATGGAGTGAATGAGATGTTCCATAGAGTTTTGTGTAACAGGAACTACATGTTGGAGAATGTCAGAGTTAAGAGGAGTGGGCCAAAAGCCATCAAAACTTAAAGCAAACCAAAACCAATTGCAAATTGCAAACTGAGAGTGACTGTTCCTTTGTCATGTAAATTGCAAACTAATTGTCCCATCTCTTTGCTTTACTTGCTTTACTCTTATTGAAGGAAATTCAAATTAGTGAATTACACAAGCTCTAATCTTAAACATTTTTTTGTTAACTTTCTTATCTTAGACTATTTATATTCAAAACATTTATTAATTCCTACTTGAGCCATTAAAATATCAAATGTGTAAGTAAAGGGTCCAAAACTTTTATGACAAAGTTTAATAAAAATGGTGGGATAAAGAAGGAATGAGTTTCATTTCTTCTTTCAAATTAAAAGATTTTTTTTTATTCTTTAAAAACACATGAATCTAGCTGATTATCATATCTAATATAATCTTAAACATCAAACTAGACCAAAATTCCTATCAATATAGGAAAATTCTTGAATTCGGTAAGAGAGACATGGTTAGTTTGGTCGTTGGCCTTACTAATTCTCACTTGTTATAATGAAGGGTTCTATGTACAATTTATGATTTCTGCAATTTAGGCAGGAAAAAGAAAGGGCAAGTAGAGAGGGAGATGAGCTATGCCAATATTTTTTTTTTGGTCCTCAAGCTATGCCAGCTTTTTTCTATGTACAATTTATGATTTCTGCAATTTAGGCTGGAAAAAGAAAGGACAAGTAGAGAGGGAGATGAGCTATGCCAATATTTTTTTTTTTGGTCCTCAAGCTATGCCAACTTTCAATTTAATTTATGAGAAGAGGAAGCAAAGCAGGTCTTCCCCACAAGCCACGCCTAGTGTGCAATTTCCCTTTATTTGGGGGGGAATTAGGGACAAACTTTCTTTAAATGCGTTAGAGAGAGAGAGACGGAAACAAGCCACTGATTTACAAACACCCTACTTTCAAAAGTACATGGAAACCCAATAACCCATCCCTGTATTCGCTACATAAGCATATTATGTCAGAGGCATGGCTAGCAACTGAGTATAGCTTTTCAGTTTCGAAGACCCCATTTTACCCAATTCAAGTCATGTTCTTAAACACAATGTCCTGTTCTTTTTTTGGGTCAAATCCTCCCCCATTTTCGCTTCAAGTTCAAGTGTTCCACTCAACAGTTGGCCCACAACTCAGAGATTAATAAAAGAAAGAAAAGAACCCCACTAAGGAGTAAGGAATAAGGATATACTGTATTTTGGAAAAAATTAGTTTAATGATCAACGTGCAGTTCACTGTAAACCCAACACTGCCTAAAATCTCCTTGTTTTACATTTACAAGCGCTCAACAAAAACTCTCGGATTCTAACACACTACCTCTCTCTTAGGGTTACATAAACAACATTCAAACACAATAAGTTACAACAAAGCTGTATTGAATGTTCTACAGCAAGAAGCCGACTGGTGAGCAAGAGATTTAATAATTTCATGAGATGCTGTTCTGAATGGGTTGTGAAGAGCATTGTCCTCAATAGGAGGTGTGATCTAGATCTTCCTTAGGGAACGGTATTGCAGGCGAACATTCTCTCCAGTTCCAATAATTTTGAGCAAGTACCTATAAGAAAACAAAGAAAAGATTAGATACAGATGTTTCAATCTAGACAAATCATACAAAATAAAATCCCCAATTTTATTGTTCCAATAATCACAGCAAAGGGTCACATCACAACAATCCATCGATTCAAAGAGCAGCTCTCCCTAATTTTAAATGAGATCAAGATATCTCAGATTAAAACATAATTAAATATGAAAAAAGCACATGATATGACAAGCACAGGTTAGGTCATGCCGACTGACCAGCCATTGAGACACTGGGATGTGATGACTGCTTCCTTGCCAACAAATTTTTCTGGAGTCCTCCTGTTTCCCTGCATAATTAAGTATTCAATCTACAATTCCTTTTTGATCAAGTGGAACCATCATGGCAACAGACAACATTGATGAGCAATGCAAGAAACTTACCTTAATTACCACTTTTTCATTCACAGAAAATGGATACTGCACCCCACGGTTAAAACTATCATCACCAACATCTCCATTTTCCTGCAGACGCACAAAAGTTTATTCAATAATAACTTTGGAGACATGGAGCTATATGCTCCTTAATCGAATGACATTTTGAAAATCATTACACAATTGTTTATATGAATCACTACCATGGGAAATTTTCTGTTAAATGCCTCCTTTTACCATAATGTATTCAATATGAAGTTCTAGCACAATCTTCCATCCCAGCTTAATAATACTCATAACTGAACACCATATCAATTTCCCCAGTCCCACAGCTTAATAATTTTCAGATGTCACAATTGCCTTACTCTCTGTTAAATCTTGCACGCAAAGTCCCCATATCTTTTCCCATTTCAGTTCCCAGAAAAAGAAAATAAGTTTGTGATATTCTGATAATGACTTGCAGGATTTCAACTCTAAATGGACGGGTAATAGAAAAATCAGTCATTTTGTTGTCAATAAAAAGGCTTTTTTAATAAACACACCCTGTTTGGTCTTCTTGATGAATCCATTTGGTCCCCCAATTCTTTTCGACGCTTTCGGATAGTAGCATTATGAAATAGCCTTCGATCGTCCTCATGCTTCACTGCTGCAGCTGCAGCTCGAAGAGCTGTTGAGAAAATCAATCTATGTCAAAATATAAATAGAAACCACAGAGAATGTATTACCTCAAAAAAGTGAATAGCATGATGATCCAAGACTGAAATATATAATGTGCATGAGGGGGTGTGTGTGCGCGTGCATGTGAGTGAGAGAGAGAGAGAGAGAATTTTAGACTTTTTAAAAATAACTAGAACCAAAATCGAATATACCAAGATTAGGAACCAAAGACCCGGTCTCAATTTCTGCACTGCAGAGGGTACATCTTGACTGTGATGGAAAAAAACAACCATAGTTATGATTCTAGTCTCTTCCAATCTGGAGGTAATAAATCCATTATGCAAAGGTGATGATAAGATGGCATGACATGAGGTATATCTCTTAATGATTGCCATGAAGGATATTAAGAGAATAGCAGTCAAGTCATAAGAAACATAAATAGGATGCGCACATCCATACATGCAAATCCCTGGGCCTCCTCAACACAATGCAAGCATTTCCTTTTTTACTTCAAATATCAGGAGATAGCTTACTTACTGTTTCAATGACTCTTCTCAACATGAGACCTCCGAATGAATGCCCACATGAAACTACCATGGCATCTTCAAGGAATGCACCACTGAAGCATTTATAGATCACCAAGAAAAGAGGGAGGAAAAAAGAAGAAATTAGAATCCTATAAATCCAACTAAACATTATAAGAACAAAAACTATGTCAGTATAATGAACAAGTGGAAGGAAAAGTTCCAGAGAAGGAATTCTTTTTGAGAAAAAGGACAAATAAAATTCAATGCAACAATCATGTTGAAAGCTAAGTCATTAATCTAAGTTTTTTACATCTTAATCACTTCTTTGATACATACTGTTACCGCATCTTGTCATTATCATTGTGAAATTATTGAAACCCCAAGTTGGTTCAGTATGTATCATGCATTGCACAGACATACCAGGAAATTATTGAAACCGTAGGTTGGTTCAGTGAGACTCAAAATTGAAAAGGACAGCATACTACTAGGCAAATAAGGAACTAAATGTCAAGACAAAGAACAACTTACGATAAGGGATCTGAGAGAACACTTCTTAAAGATGGTTCCTTGTTTAAATTGTTTCTAGCTACCTGCTAAGATAGCTGTCAGTCCTGGGCCATGAAAATTCCATAACAACATATAGCTTTGAGCCTGTCAATGATTTCCTTGAAAGACTCCATTATCATTTGGTTTTGTATGTTATTGTATATATTATTTTTGAATTTTAAACCTGTGCTCTGCATCAGCTACTTACATAAGTACTATCAGAACGACTGCACAATACATCTTCCTCAGCAGAAAGATCATCCATAAACTGGCTTACAGATATTGGAACATAGCTATGGGGAATGACATGACCAGCCGCTGCAATTGGAGAACAATCTAATATAGCATTACCTTGTGGCATGAGCCTAAATGCAAGTGATGTCCTACAATCACAAAATGCAACCAGGTTAATTCCAAATGAACTTCCTGTAAATTCGATTGGAAAGTGAAAACAACAGATTCATCAGAACAACAAGGGCAACCAAATAAATTGTACCTCCCACCACTATTAATTCCTGAGTAATCGAGAGCAGCTTTATACAATGCAGCAGGGCGAAGGCCAGCAGTAGTGTGGCTGAGTGCCTTACCTGTAAGTAGTAAAAGATCCCCAGGAGTTGACCCACCATCTGCTAGGTACCAACGACCATTGGGGTCACATGCCTGAACAGAAAACAGTTTGCACAAGTAATTTGGGGATACCATGAAGCAAATTGTCTTATTGTAGAAGAGATATCCAAAAAAATTGCATTAGATGCAAAACCCATCATCTTCTAATCATTAACCGATCTTTATCCAAACCAGGATAACCAAGTAAAAGAAGGGCACCTGTATACCAGGACTGTCTGAGGATATCAATGTTAACAATCCCTTCTCAACTTCACCATTCATTCCGGGCTTCCCTCCCCCAATAGCACCTTTTCCATTTTGCATAGAAGCATTTGAGTAGGTTGCGACAAGCACTGATGAGGACACCTCATTAGCAGGCAATGGAGTATCGTCAAGTAAATGGTTAAAAACACTGCAGAGCATAGATATTGCATGAGGAGATATACAAAATGGATCAGGAATACTAGAAGAAAAGTAATTAAGAAGTCAAAGGGCCACCATCACCATCCTTACTCGCTTCGCAAACGAAGATGCCTTGCTATTGCAGACAAAGCAGCATGGGCTGCCTTACCCATGCACCTGAAAATATCACTCATGCATGGTGGGGATGAGTCCCAATCTTCCAAAGCCCTGCAACCATTGAAGCTCATTAGAAGCCCATCTCAATTGTCAAAGGAAAATGATGCCAAGACTATGTCATCAACCTCAATGCAACAAAAAGCAAAGCAAACAGATAAATCAGCACATAAACAAAGAATCATAAATTAAATTAGCTCAACGTAGACGGTAATGTAATTACAATGTGAAACTCCTACAAGACAAAAGATTTGGCCCAAAACCAACATTGCAAACTGCATTGATCAGCATTACAACAATAGCCCTAATTCTAATTTCTAACCACTCAATTCAAAATTTCAAATTAAGCAATACCTTCCAGCTCTGTACATGTAAACCCCACGGCTTCCTTTCCCAATACCAAGTTGAGCTCTACTCCTAAAATACAACCTCGAGGCTTCCAAGCCGCAGCGCAACAGCGCTGCGTCCTCGGTCCCCATTTCGATGACGGCCGCATTGTGCCTCATCAGAGACCCCGAGAGCGCCTCCACCGCCCTCAAATACGGCCCGCCAGGGGCACCATCATACGGGGTAATATCGGAGAGCCGGACCCTCGCCAGCGGGCACGGAATTGTCGGTTGCGGCGCAGGCTCACCGGACGGGTGCGCCGCCGCGATGGGCAGCACGTGATCGACAATTGGCGGCGGAGGAGGCGGCAGCGCATGGCGTGAAAGAGGCGACGGCTGCTGGGAGTGTGTGGGGGTTGCCGTAGGTGATCTAATGGTGGTGGGAGTGGTGGTGGAGGAGGGGGGAGTAATTAGGTGCGTCGCGGGTGCAGAGGAGGTCTGCTGCTGCATCATGATCACAACCATCAAACATTCTGAAGCTTAATGTTGGCAGCGAATTGCTTCAATTTTTCTTCTTTTCTTTTGTTTGGTTAATTTCTGAGGATCATTTTCAGGGTAGTCTGCTGTTTTGTGCATGAGACAATGAAGTTGGGTTTCTGGGAATTCACTTATATCTTCAAATTAGAATGCGAAAGTGAAACTCAACTTTGTTATTTTTAACATCGACCACCAAACTCTGATTTGAAGCAAAAAAGGAGTTCAGTTAGTTTAGTTTTAGGGTTTTGCTGGAGAATAGAAAGACACTGAAAGCAAGCACAAAAGTGGGAGGGAGCTGTTTCTTTCTCTCTCTCTCTCTCTCTCTCTCTCTCTCTCTCTCTCACATTATATTTCTTTTTTTTCTTTTTTCCCCACTTTAGATTTCATTTTTTTCCCTTTTGGAAAAATTAGCACACCAAAAATGACTTCTTACAATTTACTACACTCCACATGTGAGAGTGACTATGTGAGTTGCTCAATAATATACATAGTCAATAATACTATGTGATTTGAAAGTAATAATGCTATTTTCGTCATATTTTTATATGATATTTGTTGTATAATTTTATATGTCATTATTGTATTGGCAGGGTATTTCCTTATTTTTAGAGTTTTTATTTTTATTTTTTTAGTGTCCAATGTATGAATGTCATATAAATTATCACATAAGATAATATAAAGTTATGATATAAAAATGTGATAAGTGCAGCATTGTTGGATTTGAAAGTTTGGTTGTTTTTGAGTGTCAAAATTATCTCCCAACAAAA
>QANT01008270.1:0-43930 GCA_003254885.1 Purshia tridentata | reverse complement strand
TTTTGTTTTACTGTTTCCTACATATGAATAAAGTTGTCTTTTTATGTTGTTAATCGATTGCCATATGATGAGGTTCGAAAAGTTATATTTCATTATAATATTAACTTATATTTTTAGCAGTTATTTTTAAAAAAAATAATAATTAAAGGGAATTTTTGTAAGATTATTATGTTTTGACATTATATTCCCAGATCTACCAAACACCGAATGGGAATGGAAATCATTTCCTTACCTTGATTTTAAAATTGCTCCAAATGCTGGAATAGAAAGCTCAATACCACTCCATTCAAGGATAGTTATGTAATGGAATACAATTCCATTCCCCTCAAATTACGTCCAAACAAATAAGGTTAGAGTTTAAAACTTCATATTTAAATATTAAAATAAGCATAGAGAACCAATTAAGAATAATGAAAGAAACTAGAAACTTGAATTAATCAACAAGGAATATTATTAACTCAAGAATATGAGATTGTCTTTTTAGGCTGCATTGAAATTCTTAGCTAATAAAATTCAGAAATTAGAATGAGCATTCTAACCATAATAAATTAATTTTCATACTTACTATTATAATTTATAATATTTTAGAAATATCAATGTGATATTGAGATAAGATTTAGAGATAATTATTGATATACCCACATTGGGCTTTCACCTTCTTATAAAACCCACTTTCTTAATTGGCTTTCCAAAAGATCCAGTTAACTTACTTCCAGCCCACAATTTGTTTTACGCGGTCCACGTTTTAATTATATTGGTTAGATTTTAATTTTTTTTCCTGTTGTGCCCCTCCTTATCTGAAACACTAAGATTCTTATCTCTCCCTCGCTCATTTACAGCTGCTCATTTTTTCTTTGTTCTCTCTCTCCGATCTCACTCTATCCAACCCTTGTCTCTCTCTCCCTCTCTCTAATTGCTCTTTCTCTCTTCGACCTTTCGCCGTCATCCAACTCTGAAGAGGCTCACGTGCTAGCTGTTGATAGCCTCGTCAATTGCAAGGTCATTGAGCGTTTGCTCAGAATTTCCTCTTGCAAAGGTTCTTCTGTTCGATTTCTGTGATTCTGAATTAGATTTTCGTTCTAATTTTCAATGTAAGTTGATTGAATGAATACGAATTTAATTGATTTAAATTCCAATAATAGTTGGTTTCTCTGTGGCAAAGGCATAGCAGCTAGAATTTAGCTCAGTGGGTGTTACATGCGCTATGAGCTTGTTGGGTTCAAGCGGGTTTCTAAGACAGTTTCTGTACAAGGTTTGTGGGTCAGGTCAAGCAAGTTAGGCTGGGTTTGAGGAGAAGAGAGACTCAGCCTTTGATATGATGGGGAATAGGATACTAAATAATATTTTATGTAACTGAAAGATATATACAGATCCTCAAATTATTTTTCTTCCCTACATATACTTTTTGCTTTTGATTTCATTTTCTTATTTGCATGAATATTCCCTTGTTTTGCATCAATAATTGTGAAAGAAAAGGTGGTTAAGGATCTACTTTCTTCCTATTCTATCTTGGAACTTATAAGAGGTTATGCCGTACAATGATATTCAAAATCTTCAAAGAACCTATAACACCAAATGCCATAATGAAACTTATAAAGCATTTGCACTCATATTTAGAAATAAAAAATCCAAGTTTGATGGTGAGGTATGTAGCACTTAGAATAGCGATCTGTAGTTTATTTGTTTGGTTACATAGGTTTATTTGATTATCGGAGGGTCTAATAGGTGGATATGATTAATCAATTTATTTATTTGCTTTGGTTGGTGGTTCTCTGGTCAACACCTCAGTTCACAGCAACCACCACTGGACTTTTAAAAATCATATGCATTTGCAGAGAAATATAGTTTGATTAGAAGCTCTGTGATATTAAACTTTAGACAATTGACATGCTTTGGAATATGGCAGGTTGTAGTAAAGTTGAATAATAAAATCATACTCTTGACTATTTATAATTACATGATTTTTCTGAAGTTTATTGTTAGGTTCACCAAGGAACCAAGGCGTGTGGTATGCATATATGCATCTTAGTTATGTTAGTAGAATTTGTCATAATTATTTTATAGCCAATATATAAGTGAGGCTATGATTGTTACTGCTTATCAGTAACAATATGTAAGTGCGGCTATGATTGTTATTGACAATCAGTAACAATATTTAAGTGCGGTTACAATATATAAGTGGGGCTAATGATTATTACTAACAAGCAGTAACAAAATGTAAGTAGGGCTATGATTGTTACTGCTTGTCAGTAACAATACATAATTACTGCTATGGTTGTTACTACTTGTCAGTAACAATATATAAGTAGGGCTATAATTGTTACTAACATACAGTAACAATATGTAAGTGGGGTTATAGTTGTTATTACTTGTCAGTAACAATATATAAGTGGGGCTATGATTGTTATTGACAAGCTGTAACAATATGTCAGTGGGTTATGATTGTTACTAACAATCAGTAACAATGTAAGTGGTGCCTATGGTTGTCAGTAACAAATATAAGTGAAGCTATGGTTTTTACTGCTTGTATTAAAAATAAAATGTTATTGCAACTGTATGTAAGTGGCAATTTGATTTATGATTTTTTTTACTGTACAATTTTGGATGTGATTTTTTTAGTATAAATTTAGTCCAATAACCTAAAAGCAAACAACACTTGAAAAGTTATAATAATTTTATTGATAATAGTTCAATAATAAAATAATTAAATGTACATGAAAAGGCAAAATGGAGTATGTAGTAAGTTGTAAGAATTTATTAATAAAATAATAAAAGGAACATGAAATGAGAGCTGTAAGAATTTATTAATAAAATAATGAAAGGAACATGAAAGGATTGAAATGGCAACGTAGGTTGTCATAGAAAAATCAGTGGCAGTGTTGTAATTTTATTTCTTTTTTATGGCTTTTCTTTTCATGTGTTTGATTAATTTAAAAAGTGGACTGGCAAGGTAATGGGTTTCCTTGTTTGGTCTTTATGAACAGTAAAAATGTCTAAATGGACTTATTAAAAAAGATCTCTAAGATTTAATACTAGTAAGTCTAATTGATTTATCTAAAGGAAATAAAAATGTGGTATTTTAAAATAATGTAAATATTTATAAACTTCCTAGTTAGAGATTGATTTTCTCATAACCTTCACCCAAAATCAAACTCTCCCAAAACCCCTTAATCAACCTACAACCATCTAAGGTTGACTTTTTTAGAATTTTGATGGTACCCTTTTTATTTGTTTTAAATTTTAATGATTATTTTTTTATTACAAAAATACCCTTTTTTTAACTTTTTTTTAATTTATGTTTTTTTATTTAGTCCTTAATTTTAAACCCCTTAACCACTTAAAAAATTTTTCTAAACCCTTACTCATCTAGAAACTCTCCCAAAATCTCCTAAAATTTTTAATATCTTTTATACCCTTTTGACGGGTTGTGACGCGTTTTGACTCGCGCCAGTTACACTGCAACTGCAACTAAATTTTAGAAATACAATTACACTAGAATTGAATTTCAAAAATACAAGTACAGTGGAACTGAATTTCAAAAGTTCAGTTTATTTTAACACCATGTTTTTATTTACTGAAACTATGAAAGTGAATTCAATTTTTAGTGAAACTGTTTTTAGTGAAATTATTTGTTGTGAAATTGAATTCAATTTTTAGTGAACTAAATGATTTTGTTTTTTTTGTTTTGCTAGGTAATGATATAATTATACTTTTTTTCTTGTTGAAAAATAATGGTATAGCTATTTTGTTTATTGTAATTGTATTTTTAAAACTCAATTTTAGTATAACTATTTTTTAAAAATTAATTTCAGTGTAATTGTATTTTAGAAATATAGTTACACAGTTACACTGAGCGCGAGTGTCAAAATATGTCAGCATGCATTAGAGCGTGTAAGCTCGTGTCAGCACACGCATTATAAGGTAAAAAATGTATTATAAGTTATAGGTGTTTTGGAAGAGTTTCTAGATGTGTAGGGGTTTAGGAAAAAAATTTTGGTAGTTAAAGGGTTTTAAATTAGAGACTTTAAAATAAAGGGCACTTTAATATGAGTATGATATTAGTATAATTTATTTATCTAAAATAAATGGCATTTTTGGATTTTAAAATATGGGGGAATTTTGATTATGAAAAGTTCACCCTCATTCCTTCTCCAATCCCACCTCCCCCTAAGGAGATTCTAATCTCTTGAATCTCACCTCCACTTCTATTTTTCCTCAAATTAGTAAATAAAAGAATGCAAATGAGAATAATTCTCATGTGTTGGTGAACACAGTAATGTAAATCATTCCCAATCCTTCCATTCCCACTCCCCTTAAGTAATCATTACCACTTATTCCATTCTCAAATAACGATACATCAAATGAATTGGAATATGTCCATTAGACAGGCCAAAAACAAAATAATAATATGTACATTATTATAAAATTAAAAGGTATCGTTATTTTGGCCAAATAATACAAATTGAGACTCAGGTGCAAAATCTCAAGGTCCACATTCTCCCTCTCCCTCTCCCTCTCCCTCTCCCTCTCCCTCTTGCAAGCTCAAAGGACCCCGCGCACTAACAGTAGTAGCGTGATGTTACGCCCATGTGGTCGCGCGTGTCTCATTTCTCATAGAACCTTTAGCTCAATCAACCTTCCGACACCTTCAAGCCCCAACTTCCAAACTAATAATCTTCTCGGTGAAGTGCGCGTTTTCGCCACGCGCGGCCAACTCAAGGAAGCACTCTCGCTTTTGTACGCCCTTGAACCACCACCTCACTGCAATCGAACCTATGCCACTCTCTTCCATGCTTGTGCTCGCCATCAGTGCCTCCAAGAAGGCTTCTCTTTGCACCAGTACATGATTGCCCAAAACCCCATCAATCCACCTGACCTCTTTGTCACCAACCACCTTATAAATATGTATGCTAAGTTTGGTTACTTAGACTATGCCAACCAACTGTTTGATGAAATGCCTAAGAGAAACCTTGTCTCTTGGACCGCTCTCATTTCGGGGTATGCACAAAGCGGGAAGGCTGAGAATTGTTTTCGTTTATTTGCTGGCATGTTGGTGCACTGCCGCCCAAATGAGTTTGCGTTTGCCAGCGTGCTTAGTTCATGTGCGGATGGTGATGGTGGATATGGACGGCAGGTGCATGCGCTTGCTTTGAAAATTTCTTTGGATGCTTGTGTTTACGTTGCAAATGCTCTTATTACCATGTATAGCAAGATTTGTAATCATGGGGGTGTTTATGATGCTAGTAAAGACGAGGCGTGGAATGTGTTTAAGAGAATGGAGTTCCGGAATCTTATATCTTGGAATTCCATGATTGCAGGGTTTCAGTATCGTGTACATGGAGCTCAAGCTATTGGTCTGTTTATACAAATGCACCTTGACGGAGTTGGGCTTGATCGTGCCACATTTCTCAGCATCTTTTCTTCCTTGTCTGGAAGCAATGGCCTTGATGATAATGTGGTTACTAAGTTTTGTTTTCAATTACACTGTCTCACGGTCAAAACTGGGTTTTTATTACAAATTGAGGTGGCCACTGCATTAGTTAAAGCTTATTCAGATCTTGGAGGGGATATATCCAACTGTTACAGACTCTTCTTGGAGACTAGTTTTCAGCGGGATATTGTTGCGTGGACTGGCATCATAACAACATTTGCAGAGCGAGACCCTGAAGAAGCACTCTTCCTCTTTTGTCAATTGCGCCGGGAGAACTTGGCTCCAGACAGGTATACCTTTTCAATTGTTTTAAAAGCTTATGCAAACCTTGCAACCGAGCACCAGGCCTTGGCTGTTCATTCACAAGTGATTAAAGCTGGGTTTGAGGGTGACACAGTCCTTGCAAATGCCTTGATACATGTATATGCTAGGTGTGGCTCCATTGCCTTGTCTAAGAAGGTTTTTGATGGGATTGAGTTTTGTGATGTCGTTTCTTGGAACACAATGTTCAAGGCTTATGCATTGTATGGACAAGCTACAGAAGCACTGCAGCTCTTTTCACAAATGGACATCCAACCTGATTCTGCTACCTTTGTTTCTCTCCTCTGTGCATGTAGCCATGCTGGATGGGTAGAAGAAGGAACCAGAATATTTGACTCCATGATAGATAGATATGGCATTGTACCTCAACTTGATCATTATGCCTGCATGGTTGACATTCTTGGTCGAGCCGGACGAATTGTAGAGGCTGAGGAGCTTGTAAGTAGAATGCCAATGGAGCCTGATTATGTAGTTTGGAGTGCACTCCTTGGATCATGTAGGAAGTATGGACAAACACAGTTGGCCAAGTTAGCAGCAGATAAACTGAAGGAGTTAGCCCCTGAGAATTCATTAGGTTATGTACAAATGTCAAATATATATTGTTCTGATGGTAACTTTGGTGAAGCTGGCCTAATTAGGAAGGAAATGAAAGGGTCTAGAGTGAAAAAGGAACCTGGATTAAGCTGGACTGAGATCGGAAAGCAGGTTCATGAGTTTTCCTCTGGAGGCCAACGTCATCCACAAAGGAATGTTATATGCAGCAAGCTAGAAGAACTGATTGGACGGTTAAAGGAAATGGGTTATATGCCAGACACTAGCTTATCCTTGCATGATGTCGAAGAGGAACACAAAGAGGAGCAATTGTACCATCATAGTGAGAAGCTAGCTTTAGTTTTTGCTATTATGAATGAAGGCAGTTCACATCGTGGTCAGACTGCTATAAAAATAATGAAGAACATTAGAATTTGTGTGGACTGCCATAACTTCATGAAGTTTGCATCAAAACTACTTAAAAAGGAGATTGTTGTGAGAGACTCAAACCGATTTCACCACTTTAATGATGGCATGTGTGCTTGCAATAACTATTGGTAACAAACTAGCAACGTAAACCAAACTAAGCTGTTGTGGCTGTTTTTACCAGCACGCTTCGTCAATCCCTGAATGGGTCATGCAGTTGATTCTGGAATTTTTCTGTGATTTGTGTGGATCATTTTTTAGCCATAGTTGACTTCGGAAGGGCCTTTCACAAACCTGCTTATGGGAACATCATGTCTGTGACGTCTTTCTGAAGAAACGTTGGTTTTGAGATCCATCATAGCTTGTAAGAGTTTCTCCAGAATGCATTGAAGCCAATGGTCTTTAATTTTAAGACAGGCCACTTTGCAGTATGCTTTTCGAACAAGTCAGCTCATTATGCAAGAGTTACCTGCATTACTGGAATTTATTGGAATTTCACTGCAAAAGAGATGATTGCCTACTTATAAGAATGTAAATGGTCATCATCAAATTTATTGTTAATTCGGCATCAGGTTCTAGAACTAGAGCACAGTTGTGTTGAGCAAATATAATAGTATAAAGTTTTAGAAGGGAGCCAGTGTTGGTTTGCTAAACACTGTCAACCGAAAAGCGGAACTTGTTAAAAGGCTACGTTGTGCAGCAGAGGTTGGAGCAGTTATAAGCTCTTCTTTTGAAATCTTGACAGTTAGAAATAAGAAAACAGTTGGCAGTTCTCTTTGATGTCAAGTATTTCTCTGTTACATGCACAGTAAGAAACCGAAGACGCTCATCTTGCTCAAAATCATATAAAAGCTGAATGACTACAATCTACAAGGCTAATGAATGAACTGAAGCTACTTGCCAGCAGAAAAACCAGTTAGGACTAGGTTTTTGGCGGGTTGGGTCAGCTTTTCCAAGACCAAAATTTTGAGCTTTGAATCGAGTTGCCACTTAGATTTTTTTAAGGGAAAAATATATCAAAAAGACTTCAACTTTGGTAGCGGAGTCAATTCAGAACTTCAACTGCAAAAGTGCCTTCGTCAGAGAAAGTGTGAATTTTCCGTAACTTTAATGTTAACGTCTATTATTTTTAAGAGAGAGGAGGCGACCCCTTGTTTTTTCTCTCGGCATTGACCCCCTTATGCTAGGGTGGAAGGAGGCCAATTTGGAAACCACTGGTCTAGAAGTTATTGAAGAGAAAAGGGGCATAGATTTGGAAGTCATTGATCTAGACAGAGCGAGAAAGAAAAAAAGATAAAGTGGGGCATAGCCGGCACCAGAGGGAGGCCAGCTAGGCTGGGGCGGCGGGGGAGGGGTGGTGCTATGTAGGGCAAGGCTGGGGTGGGTAGGAGGAGGGAGGGTAAGAGAGAGGCTTTCATGGGGCATGCCCCATTGGGGCACCTCTCACAAAGAGGTGGGCCCCATATGTTGTAGGACCCACCTCTTTGTGAGAGGTGCCCCAATTGGGCATGCCCCATTGAAGCCTTAGTCGGGAGGGTAATGCTCCTCCCTTTTTTTTTCTTTCAATTTGTTTTTAGAGTACTTTATTAATAAGCTCTAGCTTATCATATTTTTTAGTTATAAGCTCAAACTTTAAATTTATTTATTTTTAAGCCGCAACAAATATAGTTCCTTATTAATAAGTTACATAATACATTTTTAAGCACAAAAAAAAAATTCAGCTATAAAAATATAAAAACAAAAAAAAATCTAAGAAAAAAATTAATTAAAGTGTAATTCTACGAAATTATAAAGTGTAACTCTTAACATATGACGTTAGAACAAAAAAATTAAATCAAAATGTAACTCAACAAAAACTCAAAACTAAATTTTAACTTAATAAGAATTACACTTTAGAAATCATATTAGTAGCCTATCATTAATTTATCCTATATATTAATTGGATCATTTTATTGTAATTTCTTTTTGGTACAATAATGTTTTCCTTTTAGTTTATTTTTATGATAACAACTTTGAAGGAAGAAAATAAGAAAAAAAGAAAAAAAGAAGCATCATCATCCCAAATGCAAAACATAGTTGTGGAGTGTGGTTGTGGGTAAAGTTGTGACGTGATCGACGAGGCTGATAGAGAGAGAAAGGTGGTCTAAAGCGGATGGTCACAAAAACAAAGATGAGGAAATTATAAAATAATAGCTTGGAAATAAATAAATAAAATGTATGTATTTATGACTTGTTTTTAATTTTTTTCCTTTTTAGTTTGGTTTTAATTTTTTTTTTTGTTCTTTAAATTTGTTTTTATTATTTATTCCTTAAGTTTTTTTATATTGATTTTGTAAATTTAATTTTATTGTTATAAATATTTCAATGCTAAGAAATGTTAATTTTGTCTTTAAAACAAGCACATGATCATGGATGACAATTATACCCTAAAAAATAACAGAAGTTAGCATTAAAGTGATGTAAAATTCTCATTTGAGTCTTAAGCGAAATTTTAGTCATGATGAAGATGTAGACACTTTTAAAGTTGAAATCCTGAATTTGCTAACCTACCAAAATTTAAGTCATTTTTATATACTTTTTCCTAAATAAAGCTAAACTAATTAAACAAATAAAACTAAAATAATTCAAAAAATAAAACTACTAAACTAATTAATTTTAAAATTAATTAATTGACACGCCCCGACTCTCGGGCACGTGCCTAAACTGCTGAAAACTGCCAACTGTTTCCTGTGGGCCCTTTTTCTCTAAAACTGTGAGCCATAAATATAAAATAATTTACTGAAATCACTGTAATTTTAAAATACAATTCATATAAAACTAAATGTAAAACCTTTTTCATAAAAATCACAGGGTAAAATAACTTTCTGAAAACAGTGCTGGTCCCACTGCCTCGTCTTCTCTCCACTGCCTCCTCAGCTCGCTCAACCTGCAAAACCAAACCCTGCACCCAACCACAGGTGCACCGGGTTTACACACAAACCCGGTAAGCTCACTAGAGCTCGTGTGAGTGAAATCTACTGAAAACCTCAAATTAAATTCAATTTAGATAATCAATCATAATCCACTTTAATGCCTCACGCCCAATCAAACCGCAACTCACAAATCATAAATCTCAACATGATCACCAAATCCTCTAAACCGATCAAATCCCTGTCCCAAACTGTAATTTCTCAATTATCCTCAATTGATTCCCTAAACTGAAAATCACCTTAATTTACACCACAAGGTACTAACTTAGAATCCCACTAGATTCTCCATTAAAACCACTGATACTCTGAAACCTTTTTCTTACCCTTACATCTCAAAAACCTTTGTTACTCAAACCCCGGTAATCGATTCTCGCCTAACCTTTAAATTCCAAGTTTCTCAGTGCCTCACTGTTACCCCTTGAGATTCTCCAGCTTTAAAACATTTTATAAATCTACTGAAAACTTTTTATAGAAATCCGCGTTTGAAATCCATTTTGCAAACTCTTTTAGAAAACAATAAAGCGGATCAAAGTCCCAATTTATAAAACAANCCCAATTTACAAAACAAGAACTGAAAGTTCCGATAAGTCAATAAAGCTGGTCAAGTTCTTAAAATATCAATTAAAAACTGAAATCTATAAATTCTCAAGCACCACTGTAAGCGAACAAGATAAATAAAGCCATCGTCTAAGTACCCTGGAAAACTGGCCATACACTCGTACGGAATGCTGCATCGTACGAGCAGGGCAAATCTAACTGGCCATACACCTGCACGGAATTCTGCATCGTGCAGGCAGGGCAAAGCTAACTGGCCATACACTTGTATGGAATTCTGCATCGTACAGGCAGGGCAAATAACTGTCATACGTGCACGCAGAGCTGCCCCCAAAGGGCGAGGCACCGCAACACACGGCCCAAAGCCTATGTGTGTGTCACGATGGGTCCCAAAGACCTTACTGAACTTATCTGTAGCTGGGTACTCATACGGCAATTTAAATCCATTTTTAAGTTTTTCAAACCACAACTAATAAAATCTTTTCTGAAAGAACCAAAGTTTCCAAAAACTGACAAATAAGTTCAAATCTTTATCTTTAACCAAAAATAGCTGAGTTCTCAAAATCGGTTTCCAAAACCAAAAACCACACTAAATCACTCTGAAAAACAATAATCTTAATAATAAACTGAATTTTCAAAATCAGTTTCCAAAACCCAGATCCATACTAAATCACCTTGAAAAAGCAATAATCTTAAAACCCCCAGGAATCCCAATCCTAACCAGAAATCTCCGCCTGGACTCACCGGTCCTCAACAAACCACTAAATCCTTACTTAGGCCTCCGTCAATCCTTTAATCCTCGGAAATTCCATTGCTAATTCCGTAACCCCCCTTAACTAGTAACTCGCAACCCAAAACAAACAACACACAAGCCACCAAGTAACTAATTAAACTGAAATTTAAAGGGTCCTAGGTTCACTCACCGTGACCACGCGAAAAGACTAAACTACCCTTCGTGTCCTTCGTGGCTCCTTTGCTCGAATTCTAGAATCCGGCAGCATAACGACATCGGGAATACAATTTCCCAAGCCGCACGTACCTGTTAAGACCAGACAGTCCAAGCAATAAACCAGAATTCACAAACAAGTCCAACAATCACGAAAAACGAGCGGGAACCACCACACACGGTGGCTACCCGATCCTCGTAAACCACGCGGAAGGTCTGACAACTCACCCACAAGCTCGGGTGGTTGGCCCGAGGCCGAAAACCAAAGGAAACAGCCGCTGGAACCGTCACACGCGGCAAAACCCACAGCGGTCAACGGGCGGTCAACTGTCAAAAACGAAAGTCGTGTTTAGCTAAAACAAACTACATGGGCACGTAGAGGAGATTGAGGGGATCAAAACTTGAACCTGGGTCGACGGCCAAAAGTGGCCGGAAAAGGAGGAATTTTGGGCAGAAAGCCGGCGGCACACCCACGTCCAATCCGCCGCCCACGGCGGTCCAACGGCGTGATCGACCCCACCAACAAGCTGGGCTCGACGAGGGGAGAAGATCTGGGCGGTCGTTGGGCCTCGTCGTCGCCGGAATCGGCGAGATCGCCGCCGATCACCCCGACTGTGCACGTCGGCGAGATCGCCGACGGTGACGCCGACTGTGCACTCCCGAATATCCACTTTCCGGGCTGTTTCACGGCGAGCCGCCACCACCGGAGGGAAGAGGGGAGAGAGACGAACACGGGAAGCCGTCGATCAGCCTCAGCCGCCGCCGGACGCGCCCCCACGCGCCGGCAGAAGGCGCGGCTGGAGATGGGTGTCGCGAGAGGGAGAAACTTCGGGAGAGAGGAGAGAGAAAACTGGGTCTATCTCCTTTCTGGGGTTCTGTGCCCCCTATTTAAAAATCTCACTTTTCAAAATTACCAACTTGCCCCTCTCTTCACACGTCCGTAACTTTCAAACCGTAGCTCCGTTCGACGCGTGCTACGTGTCTACGAACTCGTGAGAACGAGACCTTTCTAACGAACCCAAGGTCAACGCGAAAAGACCTCCAGAACAAAAAGTCAACTTTTTCCCCTTTTAAAAGTCAAACTATAAATTTGAAAACCTCCAAAACGTTTTACTTTTCTAATAAAATCCCGAAAATCTTTAAAAAGCTTTTCAAGACCCACTTTTGAAAGTGCGGGGTGTTACAGATGGCGATTGCCTAGCAGCTGAGGGAAGATTCTTGTGTATGTGATAAAATTGTTTTTGGCAACTTTTAATCAGTATCTATTAATTTTAGACTAAAAGAGTGTAATCGAGTTGTTCATAATTTAGCTCGTTTTAATTTACATGTTATATGGGTTTTTTTTGGGTTTGATGAAGGACCTAGTTGGCTTATGGGCTATTGTCAGAGATTGCCCTGTAACCTTCATTTCAGTTTAATGAATTCTTTGTTTGCTTCCCCCAAAAAAAAGAAAAAAAATGAAAGTATTAGTTTTGAATGCTGAAACATAATCCTTTAAGCTATTGAGTAAAGAAATATTTGGCAAGCTGAAATGCTTAGTCGATAATCCACATACCATGTGGTGTGGTTGGACTGTCTTGTGATCAATGCTACGGTTTTATGCCTAGAAAAGAAAATTTTGCATCTTTAATGGATCAATTATAAACAAAATAAGAAAGAAAACAAATCTAGTAGATGTTAATATGTTATAAAGAATGAGGTTTGTTAATGGCAGTTAGCAAAATCGCCCCCATGTGTCAAACTCTGCTGGCAAAGCCTGAAAATTTAATTTGGAAACATTGAAAATTTAAAAAAACTGCAAAAGGTAGTATTAGATTAGCAAACCTGCAAAAACTTCAAATTTATGTATTTATTTTTTCAAATGGGTTAGCTTTTTAAGAAAGGTCCCTGCGTGTTCTGACACGTGGAGGCGATTAGCAAGCCTCAGAATATCTCCAAGTCTTATATATATGCGTTTGAATATAAAACAAGAAGAAAGAAAAAAGAGAAAAGCAAGTCTTATCTGTGTTCTGGGTTGGGCCCTTTGGTTGGACTTGGTGCAGTACTGGACAGATACAAAGGTAGTAAAAAATTGGTTGTTTTTCATTTGTTATTTTTGTTCTGAACCCAAATTGGTTATTTAATTTAAATAAAATTACCATCCGTGTTAAATGTAAATAAAGAGTGACATTAAGAAATTTAAATTTCTATCATATTTATATATATGGTAATGTCTCGTAGATCCATATTAGAGTTCACTTTAAACTCATCTATATATAAGAAATATGTACATACATTACTACATTATTTAAGATCTAAATTTGAGATATAAATTTAGTATCCAAACATTATTCATAAATAAATAAATACATCGAAATCTTTCAGAATGGATTGGTCCATTGAATCCATTGTCGGATAAAAATCTAGAAAAATTATTGAATTCTATGTGCCAGCAGCTAGGTTGACCAATGACCAGCATGGACGCTAGTAATTTGGATTTGTTGGGCTTAATTAACTGTATAATATGCTTTGATAATGAACGTTCGGCTTATAATATAAACTATAAAGATTACGTAGCCAGGCCAAAACATAAAAAAAAACTATAAAGATCACATACAGATGAACATTTCTAGGGTAAATTTAGTTCTATTTGTAGAAATTTTCGTAGAAAGTGTTGCTTAAAAAACAAATTTATGAACCAATAAGATATTCAAAGTAAAATTCGAGAATTATTACTATAATCTTCTCAACAAAGTTATTATAAGCATTATAGATGAGATATATATATATATGGTCAATAAAGACTGGCTAGAATCGCGAGGAAACACCTACTGGCTAGAATCGCGAGGAAACACCTACTAAGACAAATATGACATCAACTTACTTATATATATATATATATATATATATATGGTCAATAAAGACTGGCTAGAATCGCGAGGAAACACCTACTAAGACACCTACTAAGACAAATATGACATCAACTTACTTCCAAAAGTCTCATTCAACGGTCTTATTAAGAAAAAAATCTAACCCGCATATTATTACAAGATGTACAGTTGTACACACATCTGTAGCAAGGCTAGCTCCTCAACTTTTCTATATTAGCTCTCTCTCTCTCTGTCTCTGTGACACAGACATGGAAATCTCCTTGCAAATGAATACCAATATAGCAAATATGGCCCCAAGGCTGACCAAAGTGAAGTACTCAAAGCTAAAAGCTCATAAAAATTATAAGCTTGGAAGTACTATTTCATGTAATGCAGCAGAAGATCATGGTGGGTTGGCAATGCAAAAAAAGAAGCTCAACAACTTCTATGAGGTACTCTGTCTTGGTACCGAGAATAATATTCAAAATGTGGGGTTGCATGAGATAAAGAAGGCCTACAGAAGCATGGCTCGTCAATACCACCCTGATGTTTGGCCTACCTCAGCGAAAGAGGAGTCTACAAGAAAATTCATTGAGCTTCAAAAGGCATATGAAACACTTTCAGACCCAATTTTACGTCAAAAGTACGATTACAACTTGGGTTTGGTCGACTCAAGCAAGTTTGGGGCCGATGATGAGGTAAAGATATCCATACATCCAAGGGAAGTGTGGGAAGAACAACTTTCTGGATTGCGTAAGAAGTCTCAAGTACGGATGAAAAAGAAGAAACATGAATCTTTTTAGATTGGAAAATGCTTGGATCACACCTACCGGTTTCTGCAGGTCACACTACCCTCTAAAAATGCTTTTTCAATAGTACAGGTTTAAGATTAGAACCATTCTTTTTTGGATTATCTATTAAATATATTTCTCCAAAAAATAAACTCAATTGAAACTCAATTAGTTATATAAATGTTATAGAATGAATAGAACAAATAGACAGTTTGTATTTAAAGAGCGGTTTCTTGACCAAATCGTTCATTTATTCTATTTATTCGATAACATTTATATAACCATTGATTTCTGATTGAGTTGATCTTTTACAGAGATGATCTTTAATAAGTGATCTAAAAAATGAAAAATTTTGATTAAGATGACTTGTAAGTATCCCTTAGGTGTGACCCAAGTATTGTCTTTTTAGATTAACTCTTATTTTATCATTAGGTACGTCTTTTAATATTTTGTTTAGTTATATTATCATTTGTAATTATTTATGAAAACTAGAGGTCATTCTTAATTTATTCCCATGATGAATTTGGATCAGCATCTCAAAAGTACATTACAACTCTTAATAAACCATTTGGATTACAAATCAAAGATAGCCTAGACCGGTTGTAAAAGGGTAACTGTGTAAACACAATCGTCTTTTGCATGTTCAACTCTTATGGTTGCAAAAAGACACCTAGGTTTATTTTTTCAGGGTATGAAAACACTTTGGTTTACTCATTTTATAACTTACAAGTAATTGTTCCTATTTTAAGTTTACATTCTGCAAAAATTCCGTACTTTTACATTTTGCAACAGAGAATCGCTCATATTCTTCAATAAGTAATGCTACAGTGACAAATCATCTTTTTGAAACACATTTAGTTTGATATTTTGTCAAGAATAATGTATTTTTATTAATAATTGTCGACCCACCACAATAGTTTATGTAGCAAGTGGACCTCACGTACAGAAATAATATGATTTTTTTTTTATTTGAGGGGTTGAACTTGAATTTATTGTGAGTAATTCTATAGTTCTTGTAACTATCTACCATATATAATGTGATTAACTAATATAGTTTAAAAATATGATTGCTTCGTCAGCTCCTATTGTAACTCATTAATATTTTGCCCTTCCTTATAATTTTAATTACTTGAATTGCATACATATGAGCTACAAAAATAGCAATATGTAATAGAAAAAGAAAAGAGTAAGCAATATAAAAATGCTTTTGTCAAATTTATATTCCAGAATAGCAATATAAAGATAACAAAATCTTTTAAGTTTTAAGCTATTAAAAAGTTTAAGAAATATTTGGTAATTAAGGTGAGCTGCTTAATTAGTTGATAATCTGCATGCCACCATATATGTGGTGATTGTCCTGTGTCCTGTGGATCAATGCTAAGGTTTTATGCCTAGAAAACAAAATTTAGCAGTTTTTATGGACAATTAGTAAGCAAAAACAGGAAAAAAATTCTGTTTAAATGTTTTAAAGAATCTCTTAGTCTTATCTGTGTTCTGGATTGGGCCCATTAATTAGTGTGTTAGAATAAATCAATACATCGAAATCTTCATTTTTGTTTGGTCCATTGAATCTATTGTCGGCTAAGAATATAGAGAAAAATAAATGCTATGTGCCAGCAGGTTGACCTATGACCAGCATCGCCGCCGGTAATTAGAAAAGTTGGGATAATTAATTAATTAACTATATAATATCTTATGATAATGAACGTACGGCCTACGATATAAAAATTACATGGAGTTTATATTATTTTAAGATGAACATCTGTAGAAGGTTCGTCGAAAGTGTTGCTGATGTTAATTAGAGCAATATTACTAAGAACGAATTAAAAGATTGAGGAAATTTTCAGGCCGGCAGAGAGAATACACGTGCAATTTTAACGAGAAACATTCTCCTCCCTTCTTTTAATTTATTATTCAATTCCGCAGTTTAGTTTTATTATTGCAGCCGTTCAACTTTTAAATTCCTCTTTAAAGATCATTTTATCATCAACCACATTGAAAATTATTTTGTTATATATGTAATTGTGACCAATTTTTAATAACTATGCTGCAACAGATCATTATGTATAACCGTAATACTGTCATATAGTTTAATCAATTTACATGTTATAATATGGTACGTGGACGATATAAGTTGCATAATCCTTGTAGGATATAATATTGATAACATGCATTCACTTATATTATAAGTATATATATCACATTATATTAAGGTTATATATGTTGAGAGAAAGATCCTCATCGCAAATATGAGGCTTTGTATAGTGATTTAAAAGGGTTTGAACTACTTCTACTATTGCTAATTAGTTTTGGAATGAATTTTTAAATTTCTTTATATAATCAGAGCATGCTATCCACGTGTTAGGTCCAATAACCACATATGCACTCACGTTACTCAATATGAATTGTCTATATGTTAGGTTTCAGTAATACTACACGTGTGGGGGTGTTGAGAGCTAGAAATTAAGATCCCACATAAAAAATGTGAAACTTTACATATATAGTAGCTTATAAAATTTTAAACTACTTATTCCATAGCCAATTAATTTTAAAATGAATGCATAAATTTCTTTAATATAGACTAAGAACTAAGGATAACCGCGTAGGCTGGACCATGAATTGTATTCGATAAGAAAACAAACTTATTTTATAAGCGTTATCGATGAGATGAGATGTGGTCAATCGATACTAGCTAGATTTACGAGGAGACACCGCACCAAAGACAATGACGACATAAACTTACTTCCAAATTTCTCATTTAACGGTCTTCATTAAGAAAAACAATCTAACCCACCTAATGTTACAATATATATACACATTCGTAGCTACCAAGGCTGTCCTCAAGTCTTCTATACACACACACACACTCTCTCTCTCTCTCTCTGTGTCTGAGACACACAGACATGGAAATCTCCTTGCAAATTAATCCCACTATAGCAAAGATAGTGCCAAGGCTACACAAAGCGAAGCCAAAGCAAAAAGATCATAATTGTTATAGGCTCCAAACTATTTCATGTAGAGTAGCAGCTGATCATGGTGGGTTGGCAATGCACAAAAAGAAGGCCAACAACTTTTACGAGGTACTCTGTCTTGGTTCTGAGAATAATATTCAAAATTTGGGGTTGCATGAGATAAAGAAGGCCTACAGAAGCATGGCTCGTCAATACCACCCTGATGTTTGCCCTACCTCAGCAAAAGAGGAGTCTACAAGAAAATTCATTGAGCTTCAAGAGGCATATGAAACACTTTCCGACCCTATTTCGCGTGAAAGGTATGATTACCAGTTGGGTTTGGTCAACTCAAGGGAGTTTGGATTCGACGGTTTCTCTATGGATGAGGTTAAGAGATCTGTGTACCGAAGAGAAGTGTGGGAAGAACAACTTTCTGGATTGCGTAAGAGGTCTCAAGTTCGAATGAAAAAAAAAGAAATATCGATCGATGTAGATTAATTTTCTTTTATTACATAATTTGAAATTCGTTTAATATTTTGTTTGGTTATATGACAATTTGTAATTATTATTTATGAAAAGTGGAGCTTCATTCTTTAACTCAAAAATACATTACATGCAACTCTTAATAGACCATTTGAATTACAAATCAAAAATAGTGAAGTCAATGAGAAATTTAATTAATTTAATTTTGCATGCCTATACTATAGTTTTGTTGGGTAATGAGGAAAGCCCTCACCGCTTACTCTCTTATGAGATATAGAACCTTGAGGTAAATTTCAAATTGGTACAATCACTTGAAAACTAAATGTATCAAGAAAATTTAGGTCTCTTTTCACCCCTGTAAGAGTTTAAAAAAATTTGAGTTTACAGATTGTCTTACACTCTTCCTTTCAACATAGAGAATTAGTGAAAATTTTGGAACTTGGGAAACTAACCAATAATGATATGAATAAATGAAATTAAGCTAGCATTAAATTTACTATGGTCCTATAATTAATAAATTTAAATTAAATAATATTTTGAGAAAGTGGCAATGAAGTGCTATAATACTATATTTTTGATGTGTGCCATTTTTTTTTATATTTATAGAATTTAATTCAATATAGTAAGGATGGTGTAACTTTGTAAGGATCTGATTATTGATTCTAAATTCCTACCAAAAAATAAAAATTGATTCTGAATTCAATCTTATTTAAAATTAAATAAAGGAGGGCCAAAATGGCCCAACAACGGTCCATTTTGAAGGAAAATATGGGACTGATACATTTTGAAGGTTTCTAGGCTCTTAAGTAGGGCCAGCCCTGGTCAGATTGAATAAATTTGATTAACAGAAACTCTTGGAACTGGGAAGGGTCTGGACCATCCTTTCGGGTGTTCGGCCCAACGCATCCTATTTTAAGGGCCTAGATAAGATTTCTATTTGAAAGTTATGCAAAAAACATTCCATAATTTGAAGGACTAAACTTTGAAAGAAAATAAGCAAGAAATTTACGAACAAGCCTTCCCAAACTCCTCTAAATTAAGTGTGGGTTCCATTGGCTCCCTACGCTGTTTTCCCAGTTCTATCTTTTGATCGCGTATGGGTCTTGGTTCCCAACTCCATAATTTACGACACAAAATTATGGTTTGTGTCTTAATTTATTTTCCTTCTAAGAAAAATAGAGTGCATTAATGAGTAAATTTGAAATAATATAGGAGCCGGGTAAATTTTGACAATAAATATTTAGAAGATAGAATGAGACGAAACTTTAATTTTAGAGAATAAATATGCAAATATATAAGCCTAAAATAAATAAGGGATTTAATATAAACACTATATAATGGACCGGCCTCTAAAACTATATTTTCAATATAACCTTGTATAAGCAATTTATTAGGCCCACTAAATGCAACTCATAAAGTATAGACATAGTCGGGTATTTCGAACGTTGAGCCCACATGTGTTTTAACGAAGACTAGAACTTCAAAGACCCCTTTGGTTTATGGAATTGGTTTCGTGGGAAATCAATTCATTTACAATTTTAGGGGGTAAGAGAATGTGAAATTTTCTTTGCTGTGTTTTTGGTATTCCTAGAGAAGTAAACAAGAAATTATTTTTTTATTTCTATTCTCATGTTTACTTTGGTATAATTGATTTTTTATCCTTATAACTTCAAAATTTGAACTAAACGGGACAATTTTTAATTAAAATCTTCTTCATTTTTGCTAGCGCTGCTTTTGACTTTTGTTCACATCAATAAATTAGATATATTATAATATCATGTCATCTAGCTGTAAATTTTTTAAAAGAAAATTATTACGTCATTTTCTTATTTGTCCTTACTGAGAGAATTTTTCGATTGTCTCCCCATTTTTTGGAGGTTGATTACAGCNTAATAAATAATATTATGAATACCTATTTTTTAAGTGGGACATTTTTGAAATTCATAAATTTAACCATTTTACTCTCCTTCTGGCTTTATATATATAGATAAATACATGTAATTTGCAAAATACCACTGAAGGACCAAAATTGTTAATAAACGAAAACCCAAGGATCAAAATTGGAATTTTGAAACCACAAAGACTAAATTTGTTTTTCGTGTAAAATACAAGGACCAAAAATGTAATTAACCCCCTGAAATTTGTTGGTATTTTAGCAACATATTAAAGTAAACGTTGGTCAATATTCGAATCCATAGACGTCCTAATATCATAAGTAAACGTCCTAATATCATAAGTAAACGTTGGTGTCAACATAAACCAATCGGCTTCTCCTACTAAAGTGTGTTTCGAATATTTGACCAAACACCCCCCTTTGGATTCTGATGGCATTAGGCAAGAAGATTACATTTTTGGCTGTTATGTGAATCCCACATTATTAGTTAAGATCCTTACAACACCTAATTAATATCATAAATTTTTCTAAGTTTTATTATTATTTTTTATTTTTATATCTTTTAATTACTTGAATTCCCAATTTTACCCTTATTATGTTCTTCAAGGTTTTTAACTATCATCTTTCTCAATAATGTAGAATACATAACCCATATCTTGATTCTCACCGCAAAATCAATCAACCTCCTTATTGTTACACAATTTGAATCGATGGTGGATTAGACAAACACATAATAAACACCTGATGTATAGTGGTTCACCATGATCCATATGATCGGGCTACCTCCACTTGGTCTTTGGTTTTTTTCATTATGAATGAATGTGTTATATTGTAAAAACGAAGTATAAGAGTTCTATAGAGAAAATAAGAGCTAGGTCTAAAGATGGGAGAGTGGAAATATGAGGGAGAGATGAGAGATTCTTTTCTATGTGGGTAAGGGTTTCTATTTATAGATGATCGAGAGTCATTTTCCTTACAATTGCCCAAATATAGGACTTTTACACACAAGTATGGCCCAATTGAAGTCCAATACAAACATATATAGAGAGGCCCAATACAACATAGATGCCCAAATACAATATGGAAGCCCAATTGATCGTCCTGATCCCACGCCAATGAGTGTTTGTCACATTGTCAGGAGTAGTTCTACTTGATGATTATATATATATATATATATATATATATCAGTTTGATTATCAAGGTTTTTAACTCTCATCTTTCTCAATATTGTAGAATACAAAACCCATATTTTGATGCTCGCCGCAAAATCAATCAACCTCCTCTTTTGTAGAATCCATGGAGAAGTGTATATAGCAGATGTGATATTGTCAGGTCAAATAGTGTAATAGGACCCTCGAAATACAACCACTTTTATGTCGTAGAGGAAGGGTATCTGGATGAGTGGAGTTTGATGGCTGTCTAAAATTCTGAAAATAGCATCTTTTGCCAAATTATTCACCTAATCAAAAGCTAATAATAGTGGTGGTTTCTTTGTGATTTTAAGAAAGACATAGGACAAAATAATAAGAATTGGGTGGTGGAATTCTACTTACAATGGCTATTTAATTAAGTGGTGAAAAATTCTTTAATATCAAGGCCCATAAGTAATAGTATAAGAAGCAAAAGTCTATAGTGGAAGTTGCCCTTGTGGCCAATGGGTACTCGCAGCCATGAGGATTCAGTGGTGCTCAAGAGTGAGGTTAATCGTAACCTTTAAAATTGATTATTCTCTTAGTGCATTAGCTGGTTCACGGCATCTGCTTTGTGGGTCAAGGTGAAGGGTAACTAATAAAAAGATACAAAAAAGATTAAAAATTATTAGAGGAGTACCGTAAGCGGATAAAAGTGGCGTGTGAAAATCACCTCTTTTTTTTTAAAAAAAAATTAAGTATATTGTGGAACCACTCGGGTGATGTGATGGAACCTATGCATGTCATTTAAGCTTAACACGTGAGCAATTTATATTGGATGACGTGGGAGCACGTGTGCTGTTTGAGTGTATCACGTGGATAATCTGCTCTAATATCATGAAGAAATTTAAGCATCTATCCTAAAATCAATTGTCAATAAGAGTAGTAGTCCAAACTCTTATAGAGCATTAGCAACACCCTCAAATTTTCAATATGAGATTTCTCTCAACACAAACAATTACCAATAAATTATGATTATAAGAGACATAGAGATTGAGGAGATAGATCATAGATGGACTTACATTATTTGAAAATTAGGGATTGAATTTCAAAATAAATTAGAGATTTAGGGCAAATGAGAGAAAAGATGGTGCAATCTTGGTCGCCGGTGATGCAATCTTGGTCACGCCGGTGATGCAAGCTTCGTCGTTGGGGAGAGAGAAGATGTCTGATGACTGATGACTGATGAGAGCATATGAGAAAATCAAAGAATGGCTGAGAGTAAGAATGAGAATTAGCTACAAAAGATAGGCTTAGGAGTTGGGTTTGGGCTTGGTTTTTATTTATTTATTTTTTATCACTCACACACATAGCACACACTACCCAAAGGCCCAAAATAATTCGCAAAGTCCATTGTTTGGGTTGGTTCGGGTAATCAAGTATTGCCCATTTTTAAAACCGACAACCGAATCGACTGCATGGAGTCGAGTAGTAACAAACAAAACCGAATACTATGGGTCAATTGTCAATTGCATCCAACTCTGAAACACGGGTTGAGGGTTGGTTGTTGGATAAAAACCGACCCATTCCCAACCCTAATTTGATCCTTAAGAGAAAGCACTTAAGCCTATTTGTGATTGACTTTTAACCTTAATAAAAGATTTTGTGGGGTGGTCATTAGTGAGCCTTATTATATATATCTACATTAGTGGCTATCATCTTCATTGGCAGACTTATATACCTTCATGACATGAAAAAGACATGTAATTTCTTCTCAAGCTCCTATCGAAAGAGGCAAGCGACAATTCCTTGGTGAAGAGAATATGGCCATATTCAATGCTCAACTGTAATTTGGATTTTACAGATTATTATTTTGGGTTAGAGGGAGCGACAATTCCTTCGTGAGGACAATTTTTTCCATTAATTTATGTGAAACTTAAGTAGAATTTACGTCCTTCTACTTTGATTGACTGCCTTCATTTTCTATATCTAATCAATGGTCAGAGGTGAAGAGTGGAAGCTAATAAATGGTAATTATTTATAGGATTCCTCTTGAGAACAAATGTAATTGGAAACCGATGTCTCTTTAACTCTAATACGAGAGAAAACCAACGAAGGAAAGGGTAAGAATGCTAGCTACATAGTCATTTGATAAGAATGCAACATAAATTGACAACATTATGTGGAAGATCATAAACACTGAGTTGGGTGTTCTGCAGCTGGGATGCCTTTTTTGGGTCTGATAATAATACTGCTATTCCCCGATTATAATATACAGTTATTATACAATACCACTTGCACGGAAAAAATGTCTTAGTTAGCCAGTCTGGATCATCTGCTTATGTTTTTCGTGTTGACATTTGTGCTGGTTAAGAGAAATCCCACGTTGAAAACGTGATAGCCTTGTTAGTTGGTTATAAGGGTTTGAGCTACTTTTTCCGGTGTCAATTAGTTTTAGAATGGATGCCTAGATTCCTTTGTGCTTATGTCTAAAACTATGTAGATCCTATTTGCAGTTACCTTGACGTACTATATATATAGGGTCCCATAATGGTCCATGTGCTCAAGGGAAGAGGGTGAGCAAAAGGCCTCTGGTGGGTCAAAGACTTAGCCATGGTTGTTTCTGCCATCTGCACATTGGAAGAATTGTTCAACCATGAAAATAACCTTGCTGAAAGGTCTCAATGGGTGTTAAACCCTCCTGAGCCTCCAGGACTCTGGCATGACCTTGTGGACTCTCTGAGAGACACAGTTCTGCCTCATCAAAATAAGTCCTTAACTAATCAGCGCGGAACAAAAATGGTCATCTCTGTCTTGAAATGCTTGTTTCCGATCCTTTGCTGGTGTGAAAACTACGATATGAAGAAATTCAAGAGTGATTTAATCGCCGGTTTAACTCTTGCAAGCCTCAGCGTTCCCCAGGTAAACAAAAAAGCTCATGATTTCAGTAGTATATAGTGTGCTGCATTTTGCATATTGCATTTTGAAATGTGTTTCATTTTTGTGCAGAGCATGGGATATGCTACATTGGCTCATCTTGAACCGCAACATGGCATATGTAAGTCAATCGATCTAGTCCAACTTATTTCAATGATGTTGTGGTAACTAATGGTGTTGTTCGAATACGTACAATTAATCCACTCTGTTTCCATCAGATACAAGTATCATCCCACCCCTTATATATGCTGTAATGGGGACTTCAAGGGACTTGGTGATCGGAGCTGTCGCCGTGGATTCGCTGCTTTTATCATCAATGATTCTGAAATCATATCCTGGGGTTGATCTTGATCCCATCAAGTACAAGAAGATTGTTTTTACTACAACTTTATTTGCAGGAATCTTTCAAACTGCCTTTGGAGTCTTCAGGTTAGTAATTAATTTCCTTAATAATACACAGTTTTATTTGACTAACTAGCAGTCCTAACTCAAAACCTCTGTTGTTTTTTCTCTTTTGGACCTCAATTGAATATAATAACAGGCTGGGGTTTCTTGTGGATTTTCTGTCCCATGCTGCTATTATTGGGTTCATGGCAGGTGCAGCCATCATCATTGGTCTTCAACAACTTAAGGGAATGTTTGGGATCAAGAACTTCACCAACAGAACTGATATTATCTCTGTCATGAAAGCTGTTTGGACATCACTTCATGACAGTACTACAGTAATTAAAGTTCCCCTTCTTTACATTCTTAGGTTATGAATGAATTTTGACATGGTCAATTCTGAGCGAATTAAAAATTTCATTTGTTCATTACTTGTTTATGTTTTCAGTGGAAGCCATATAACCTTGTACTTGGGGTCTCCTTCCTAAGTTTCATTCTATTTTGTAGATTTGTGGTAAGATGAATTGCTAGTCACTGAGGCCAATATGTTACTATCTATCTAAATTGGTTCTCATACTATTAATGCTTGCTCTCTATATATGATCAGGGTAGAAGATACAAGAGACTCTTCTGGTTACCGGCCATCGCTCCTTTCCTGTCTTTTATTTCTTCAACTCTTATTGTTTTTTGGACAAATGCTGAGAAACACAATTTAGAAGTGGTGGAGCAAGTTAAAAAAGGCTTGATTCCTAGTTCAGTGCATCAGTTACAATTTGAAGGTCCATATGCAGGAGATGTGGCTAAAATTGGGATTGTTCTTGCCATTATTGGGCTCATGGTAGAGATTGCAGTTGCAATTGCTGAGTATGAGTTTTCGATACTCGAGAAGGTATATTCAATATAATTTGTAACAATTGTTTTAATGTCAACAGGAAGCAATTGCAGTTGGCCGATCTTTTGCATCCATAAAAGGGTACCACCTTGATGCAAACAGAGAAATGATATCATTGGGCATGATGAACATTGTAGGATCTCTCACTTCTTGCTATGTTGCTACGGGTAAATTTTTATTTTTAATCATACATAGTCACATTAACATGGTTAGTGATAGAATTTGAGCATCCAATTCAAATTACCAATTGATAATGGGTGGAAAGGCCTAATACCTTATAAGCACATATTCTAAGCTCTAGTTAACAAATTATATTGGGTGACATAATAGTACGTGTGACCGTATGTTGGGCCGATAGGAATATAGGCATCTATTCCAAAATCAAATGGTAATGAGAAGAGTAGTACAAACCCTTATAAGCCATTATGTAAGGCCTTACACTTTCAATGTGAGATTTTTTTCTCAACACATATAACACTTATAAGTTTAATTTTTTGGTGTAGTCTTGAATTTGTTTTGTAATTTACTTTTTGAACAAAAACAAAATTACTATCTTACAAACAATTAGTGGTTATTTATTAGAGAGATGGTACATAAAATAGATTGAGATGATACAAATAGCAATACCAGATGTTATATATAACAAATCTATATTAGGTAATTTTTCTCTTGATACTCATAAAATTAGGTCATGTCTTTTGTTGAAATATTAGGTGTAGTTCATCTTGCACATTTTTTTGATTAAAAGAGTAAATGAAAAGTAGCATCAAACTTTGCAGGTTCATTCTCACGGACTGCTGTAAATTTCAGTGCTGGTGGTGAAACTTTGGCTACGAATATTGTGATGTCCATAACAGTGCTCATATCATTGCAAGTGTTAACAAAGTTTGTGTCTCACACTCCGAAGGCAATCCTTGCTTCAATAATTATTTCTGCTCTTCCGGGACTCATTGACCTCAATGGAGCTCATAATGTGTGGAAGGTCGACAAGCTAGACTTTCTTGCTTGTCTTGGAGCTTTCTTTGGCATGCTCTTCTCTGGTGTTGAGACTGGTCTTCTAGTCGCGGTAAGAATCCATTTTTCTTTTAATTAATATATACAAACGAGATGGATTATCACACACGATCAGTATAACTATGTAGGGATTTTATATAAAATCAAAATGAAGAAAAAGTAAGAAATAATGGAAAGTACAGTAATTTATAACTACTATACTATTTGTCAGTTTTAATATCTTTTTAAACAATAATTAAGAAACCATCGGCACGCTCGGTATTTCATTTATATGTTGAATGAAAAAAGAGTTCTCATCATTATCATTATAATAGCTAGTATATATGTATAATATATGAGTGTAGTTCTTTGAGGTTTATATGTGTGTGTATGCGTATTATTAATAGTTAGACAAAAATATAACAATAGTGTTCGAACTTTACTTTAAGTATCATTTCGGTCACGAATAGATTTTTTGAATTATATATATAGTCAACATATTTTTCACATATGTATCACTTTAGTCTTTTATCGTCAATTTTGATCACGTATATCAAGTTCAGAAAAGAAAGAAGAAGGGAATTACCATTTTTACTTTTTAAAATGGACTCTCATGGATGCTTGACAAGTGACCAAAATTGAACAACAAACATCCACAATGTGCTCAATCAGCACCTAATTATCAATTTTCTTAATGTATTTGCGATTACTTTTCTAGTGTAATAAAACTCAACCACATGTAATGTGCATGTCTTCTAAAATTTGCCCTTTGTTAACCATATTAATTCAAGGCCAGCATGCATTTTACAAGCTTATTATGGTATTAATTAGCTTAGCCAATTACTGCTTTTGCAGGAGAACAAGAACTGACCAATTCTTGAAATTAAAAAGTAGATTCTAAAGCAGGACTAAAAGATGTCCAATGCTATACGTGTTCTTATCAGTTGCAAAGGGCAGAGTTTTATTTTTAAAAATTCCAATTATATATGGGTGCTAATTAATTAATTATTAAGCTAATAAATTAGTTGACTTAATTTGTTGCAGGTCACAGTATCATTTGCAAAGATTATTCTGGTGTCAATTCTACCAGGCACCGAAATTCTTGGGAAGATTCCTGGAATGGATCTTTATACTGATGTTGATCAATATCCTATGGCCCTTCAGATTCCAGGGGTTTTCATAATCAGAGTCAAGTCTGCGTGGCTTTGTTTTGCCAACGCCAATTCTGTTAGAGAAAGGTACAAGTCCCTCTCAATTATTTATTGGGTCATACTGAAAAAATTATTAATAAAAGAAAACCTAATCTCAGAGTAAAATTTAAACTTTTCTTTGGCTATTAATTGTCAGGATTATGAGATTGGTGAGGACTGAAGGAGAAGATGACAACGCCAAAAGGACTACTAAGGTCGTAGTTCTTGACATGTCAAGTAAGTAGTATTCTTATTGGCTGAAAAAGTAGTAATACCCAACTGGCAAAAGAAAGTGAAATTTTGAATAAAAAATTGGCTTAATTACGAGAACAGTTTGTGAACTTTACCTTTAACTCATTTGAGTCGACAAACTTTACTTTTAGATTATGTGGTCCATCAATTTTTCCATGTTATTTCCCATCAAATATGCACATGTGACAAGCACTTGCATGGCTGAATAGTGATGCTTTTGCCCCGTAAAATTGAGTCATGGGCATAGTATTTGACATATTCAAATAAACTTAACGAACCAGACTAAAATGAGTAACGTGAAAAAATTGGTTGACCATATAATCTAAAAATAAAGTTCGTGAACTTAAGTAAGACTCAAAGTAAAATTTGTGGACTGTTATTGAAATTAAGCCTAAAACATTAATCAAACTTCGATCAAACTAAAGTTGACATGTCAAGTAAGTAGTATTAAACCCTAAAGTAATATATTAGAGTGAAACAAATCAGTATACAGTGATATAAAACATGATCGACGTTAGAAACCATGATATATATATATTGGTCAAATTTTAAGTTTTCTCGTCAACCGTCATAACACTCGATGCAAAACTTCAAATGGTTGTATATATGTAACTCGCTTAATACTTTATCATAGTTTCAAGTGGTTGTTTGTCAGTTACAATTAATTAATAGTCAAACATGCAATTAGTTGGTCAGTTATGACCAAATATGCTTAATTGTAATTGTCCAACATTTACAACTGAGTTGTAAATCGAACGCTCATGGAAAACTTTTTAATTAACGTAAATTTATAACTTGAATCATGTTGCATTAATTATAAAAAAATTGGTGTACGTATTTATCATTGAAACGTGTGTAATTGGTGTTTTGATTTTTAATTCAAAGAGCAAAGGAATTGAGAGAATTGTTGAAGCCGCTGTCATATATGTTGAAGGTTTTTTCATTTTCCTGAATTTCTTTGAATAAAACGACTATAATAGTTTGTTGTTCCTAGAATTGTTGATCAAATACAATTTGAATCATGTTGCATTAATTATAAAAAAATTGGTGTTTTGATTTTTAATTCAAAGAGCAAAGGAATTGAGAGAATTGTTGAAGCCGCTGTCACATATGTTGAAGGTTTTTTCATTTTCCTGAATTTCTTTGAATAAAACGACTATAATAATTTGTTGTTCCTAGAATTGTTGATCAAATACAATTATCTCATATTTTGTGTTGATGAATTCTGAGTTTAAATTAATCTCTATCTTCAAAATGTAGGTTTAATGAACATTGACACATCAGGAATCGCTTCTTTGGGGGAATTGCATCGCGATCTGGAATCACTTGGAATGGAGGTAAGTTAATAGTGATCCCTTTTTTTTTTTTTTTTNTTTTTTTTTTTTGGATTTATATATATTTGATGTCACATTGTTCAATAGCTTCCAGTATTTTACCCCCTATTTGTTTCTGTTGTTTCTGGATATATATATACCAGTTGGCCATCGTCAACCCAAGGTGGCAAGTGATTCACAAGCTAAGGTTAGCAGACTTCGTAAGCAAAATTGGAGGAAGAGTCTTCTTCACAGTTGGAGAAGCTATGAATGCAAGTAGTGTGCTTGAATTCATGTTATAGTAAATAAAGATTTCCATTGAAAATTGTCTGTCTCATGCAAAATTCTCGAGTTCTACACAATCTTGAGGTTTTGGGAACCTATATATGCCCAAAATTATTTTATTGCTCTTGCAATGTGTTGGGATTTAACTGCATAGAAAAAACACATTAATTACACAATTACAGAATAATCATAACCATGGTACAAATTTTACATTGACATAAAATTTAAACCCTAATAGTGGAGAGAGAGAGAGAGAGAGAACCCTAACAATGGCCCAAAATTGAGACCAAAAGCTTCATTTTCTTAGCAAAATCTGCTATGTTTTCAAAATGAATGCACATTATAATAAATCAAATTCAAGTTAACATATCAAACATGAAATTTTGGAATAATGGGCCAAAATCAAATTCAAGTTAATCTAAAAATTAATCATGTACGTACTGTTATTCACAATGGGCCTTTTATGGTCGTGGTAAATGTAAGGTTTATAATCATACACCAATTTAAGCACGTGGTGAAATATATCCATTCACAATAGGCCTCAAATGTCCATGGTAGAATTTTACTACCATGGGCCTTTCATGTCCATAGCAAGTAGACGTCACACATTTTCTTGTAGTGATTAAGAGACGAGGGCGACATTGCGTCTAAGAGGAAGGCGAGATCGCATTAAGGTGTCTCCGGAACGATACTTATCTTTTAATCTAAGTCATTAATTTGGATCTCTAATACGGGTGTTAATCAGTCTTTAGTAATTTTTTGTTAGTTATTAAAGATTTTTTTGTAGTGACGCTCACAATACCGAGAGGTTTTTTTAATTTAGTTTTTTAATATATTACAACCAAAACTATAGCTTTTGTAAAATACATTTTTTAAGAGTCTTCCTTCTGACTTCTTCTATTCTCTCGCACCTTGTTCGATCACTTTATCTTTCTTCCAGTATCAAAGAAATCGGTTAATTTTTCTTTGACTTCATTCTTTTTCTTCCTATGATCTTAATTGAATCCTAATTGAAAACACCCCCATAGTTTTGGTTGTATTGTGTTTTTCAAAAATAAATAAATTAAGTAGTGAGTCTTGTGACCTTGAGATCTAAACTAATGGCCCAAATTAAAAGCTCAAGATAGTTTTGGATTGAGAGATAGCTAAGAAGAAGATCCATATCCGTGGTGACATAAAGGAGGCCGATCTGTAAAACGAAAAAGAAAAAGGAGAGTTAGGTTTAATTTTAATTTAGAATATTTTGTGCGGGGAGTTCTATTAAGTTTTTATAGTTTTTATTATTATTAATAGTAGATATTGGTGGTGTTGTGGAAGTAACATCACATGTTCAACTCTTCTTTGGTCCAAGGTTTGAGATGTAGATATGCCATATGCTCATATTTTTGTTTGTATTGGTTTAATTCGGTTTGTTCGTCGAATCCAACTTTGTCAGTATTGACCAAAAATAAAAACAAACCAAAGTGGCATGGACTTGTCAATTTGGTACGGTTCGATATTCGGTTTTTCGATATATATTTTTTCCAAAGTGGCATGTTCAAATCATTTGTAGAAAGAAAAACAATAAAACAGAAAATTGGGGTCAACTCTTTCCTGAAAACATGGCATGAATGTGTGTATCCCACTATTAAGTACTTACTGTACGTTGTAGGCCACTGGCATAATGGTATTTGCTATTTCCCATATGCCAATGCCATTAGAGCATCTCCAAAAGCACCAGAAGCATGTGATTTGATACACCTCTGCAGTTGACTCTCCGGCCTCTCATCCCCGCAAATAATATATATGTTCTTTATTTGTTTCCCCTTTTAGTGTAAAACTGTATTTTGTCATCAATATTCATCATTACTGACATGGTTTATCCACTGCTTATATTATTATATAGTGCCATCACATATGTGGAAATTAACTAATAATGAGGTTCGAGATGAAAAATTATTGTATGAAAGTTTCAAAACTGAAATGATATCATGTTATTAATCTACACTTAAATGGTAACATTTATACAATTTTTAAGGGTATTTTTAGATATTAATTATTGGACACATTATAATTTAGTTGAATTTATAATTATGTCAGCATATTATGTGGTGTTACGATCATATACAATAATTTTTTATTTGAGACGTGTTGAATTTAGTATTACTAATCCTCTTTCTCATATGTGTGATGTCACATTCATATAATAGAAATATACAAGTTTTTCTACGGCTACTTTTAAACAATCAGGTTGTATATAACCCCTTCGGTGCCCTAAAATAGTTGATGTAAGTTGTAACCAAAACAGATAATAGGAAAAAATGATTAAGTCTATGTAATTTGGATGTTTTTCAATTAAATACGTATAATTTTAAAATATTTTGGTCAAAGTTCATAGAGTTAGATTTCATTTACAATTGAAAATGAATCTAACAATTTATCAATTAATTATACGAAATTTTTTCCAAACAAGTCTCTTTATAGTTAAGTTTTGTTTTAATCAATATCCTCGATCTGTCCACTTTATAAATTGTCGATCAACAAACTATTTTATTTTTTATTTTTGCTGGTTGTATACCGATAAGATAGATTAATTACTTCAAGGAGTACAAAACTTAGAGTTTCAGGTTTAGCTCCTAATTAAGTTTTTGGTTGGGAGTAAAATTTGTATCAACGATATTTTTCAGATGTCATTGAAGAATAATAATAGTGTTATTGACTGACAGTAACGCTTGTCAATCTAATTGGAAACTTAAAGAGATGAATTGCTTTCACTTGTGTACGTGGCTCGTTCTGTGATCCACTTTTTCTATTTGGACTAATGCATAAATGACCGACCTATTATTTTCTGACATTCTCGACAAGTTCAAATCTTATCTTATCGTTTTAATTTCCCTATCTTTTTCTATTTGGACTAATGCATAAATGACCGACATATTATTTTCTGACATTCTCGACAAGTTCAAATCTTATCTTATCGTTTCAATTTCCCTAATTACACTATATTATTAATGTATTATGTGAAGTGAACACACTACAAGAAATACGAGAATGTAAAAAGAACCAATTTTCTGCTTTAAGATAGAATCAGGCTTGTATTCACTCTCTCTTTAATTCTGAAAGTCGTTGCTTAATTTATCAACAAAGTTGTAGAAACCTGATCTAAAACATTATACATTAATTATAAAGTAAGATTTTTTAAATTTCTGATGCAGGATATATTAACAAAAAAAATAACAAAACAAAATCCATTAATTTTGCTTTTTGATGAGAGCACTATCCATAACCAGATACATTTGCTTCAACTTCTTTGTGGTACTTCCAAATGATGATGTTTTTTTTTATTAGATAGTTAAAAGAGACACAACATCCCATAAATCTTGAATCTGGACAGATCCTTGGACTGTATTAGTAGATCCACCACAACTTAACTTTTCATGTACTTCCTACAAATTACCACCATTGTTAGTTGAATCCTAAATTGCATTTAAAGTTGGGACAGATTCCACTCTTCATCATTAAGAATGTATTACAACCACACAGATGTTTGAAATAGATAGATAGACAAATTTTCTATTGTTCAATAATTTTAAATGTTCCATTAATAGATTGTCAATTTTAATCACAAATCTTATAATTTACTTTATGTAAATCTTAGATTAACTCCACAAAAACCACCACAATTGGTAGGTGAATCCTAAATTACATTTAAAGTTGGGACATATTCTACTTTTTATCATTAAGAATGTCTTACATTCAAATAAATATTGTTTGAAATAGACAGATGGACAAATATTCTATTGTTCGATAGTTTTAAATGTTATTACATCGATAGATTGTCAATTTGAATCACAAATCTTATGATGTACTTTATGAAAATCTTTGATTAACTCCACACAAATCTTCATCATTATTAGTTGAATCCAATTTATTAATTTCTAGGGGTTGTAAGACATCACTAAACATTTTATCATTGATGTAAGTGGCTTGAAACTCATTGTTTGATGGCCGGGACGAACTATATTGTGTTGTTTATTTGCTTGCTTGTTTGTTTATCAACTCTGAGGTGTCTAGATTCATTGAACTGAAACCCTCTTCTATTGGATGAATTCACCTTTAGCATTCGGAACTAATAAATTTTTAGGTTACTATGTGGTGGTACCCCATTTAGCAAAAAGTACCACTTATATTTTGTTTTCGTAAAAGCTAGCAACCACTAATAGCAATTTATATTTATATTTTTTTTGTTTTGACCAAGTAATGGCAATTTATATTGAAGTGGTGGAAAGGCAGCAAGCCACCACGTCCATTATCAGAGTGATATATACTTTGTCCATATTCCAAGTACTGTAGCTGATATTACTAATTTACTATGCATTCCACCATCGGGGAATTCTTCGAGGTAGTAGGAAATATACAATTGTTAACTATTCATAACATTCTAATAACTTTTCAAAATACTTATTAGCTTCTCTTCTTTAAGAAATAGAGTTGGCAGTCATTTCATCAAATTTCATAAATTTATATAAATTTAACGTTTTATTATTTATAGATATATTAATTGATTTGATAAGTTATTAATCGTTGTATTTATATAAATAGTTAAATTTGATGAAAAGCATCAACAACACCATTTCTTAAAAACAAAAAACCCAGATCAAAAAATAAAAAATTAGTTTTACCACTTAGAATAAATGTTGCGCCAATATGCTTTTTTTTTATATTTAGTTTGTTGTCACTTTGGAATCCGTACGCTATTTACTAATTGCAGACATGTCTGACATACAAGTAATGTTCTTTGATATTCTTCTTCTCCGTTCTTCTTATTCTTTGATCTTCTTCTTGAAAATCGATCCCTATGTGATTGTGGATTTTCTTTTTCTTATTCTTTACATCCTTACTTGTTCTTCTCATTTTTCAGTTTTTTTTTTTTTTGATCAAGTGAAAAGGATTTCATTAAAAGCCAAACCAGGAAAAAAGTTCCAACACTAAAACCAAACCAAACAAAACAGATACAACTAAAACAAAGCAAGAGATGATAGATGTATCTTTTTCTTCTTCAATTTTACATATGATAGATGTATAGATGTATCTTTTTCTTCTTCTATTTTATTTTATTTGAGCCATTTTTTTTTTCAACATGATCTAGAGGTCTCTTTTTCTTCTTCTTCCATCTATTTTGGCCTGAGTTAGAGATGATGATGCTTTTGGTTTATACACCTAAAAAGAAGGTTGGATTTTTGAGGATTTGAATATGATTTTTAGATATTTGTGTTAACTGATGTTGTTTAGGTGGGTCTCTTCTTCTTCTCCCACATTTTTGTACCTAAGTCAAAGGTAATGAAACCTTCGGTTTATATACCTTATAAAGAGGTTGGATTATGGGGGATTTATATATAGGGATTGATTTAAGATGGTTGTGTTGGCTGATGTTATTTAGACCTAGTGGGTTTGGGTCAAACACGACACGACCCATTAAGAAATTAAACGAGTGAAAAAAATACCAACACAAACACTACCTGCAAATAATGGGTCAACACGACAAGACCCATTTCACACGTTAAGAAAAAAATATATTTTTCAACAAAAAAAAACTTGAACTAAATATACTTTATTACATAAATGAATAAATTTTATCACATAAATAAAATTATTTTATTACATAAATTAATGTACATTTTATATATTTCACATAAGAAATATCTAATAAATTAATGTGCAAATTAAATGATTAATCTCATAAAATAAAAAAATATTTATTCATTAACGAGTCATAACGGGTACCCATGAATTGACCTTACACGACCTGTTATCTTAATGAGTCACTAACAGGTGACATTGATATCAATCCGACCCGATAACCTCGAACTCAAATCCGTAAATTTATGTGTCGTTTCGTGTGTCATGTTAACGGATCATATGTGTTTTTGTCAGGTCTAATGTTTTTTAGGTGTTTTCTTGTTAATTTGGATACCTTATGAGAAGGTTGGAAACACACCAGCTTGAACCAAAGATATCTTCTTTTTCTTTTTCTTTTTTTCATTTTATTCTTCCATCTCTTTTTATCTGAGACATACCTAGGTTGTTCATATGTGTATTGCATGTTTGGTGTTCATGGTAATTTAGTGTTTATATACTGATATTTAAAATTGTTTTTGAATTGGATGTAGGCGTCATGAAATTTCAGCGATAAAAGCAATCAAAACAAGAAGTAATAAATGCCCCAAATCATTTATTTTTAATTTATGTCCATTATTTACTTCAAAAGGCAAAATAGCATACAATAACTTTCCACAAAGCAGACATGGTGTGTTGTTGAGGTGTTAAAAAAATATAATATTAAAATTAGATTGACCTAACCTAAAATTTTATGGTAAAAAATAAAGCCAAGTACACCCATGAAATATATAATGGTCTTCAGCAAATCAAAAAGTAAAACTAGAAATGATTGAGACAGAAATGGACCAACAATCTAATGGTCTGCAAACCAATTTTTGTTTAAAACCCATCCTATTAAAAAGTACGTAAGCAGCACTAGAATGGCATGAAGGAAGTATGCACCCACTTCTAAAAGGAACATTATTTCCTCTCAAAACTGGTTTTGAAATTACAAGAAATTGCAGGTTCCAATTGGTTCAGCGAAGAGGTGTCTTGTCAGTTGCTATAACTAATGGCCAGTATCCCTAGCCAAAAAAGAAAGTGGAGATTCTAGATCGAGGAGAAGTCAATAGAATGATATGTCTACTTAAATTCGAAAAAAGAAAGTTGGGATCTTGAAATGAAACTTGTGAATTGAACAATTATAAAGGGCAAACAATCCATATTTCCATCCACTCTTTATGGAAAACCCCCAGCTAGGTGACGCACGGCGGATCCATATATACTACAGTCGATCTCCATTGAAAACCTTCCTCAACATAACTCACAAACGCGCTAAAAACCCTTCTCATTCGATATATGCATCAACAAAATATATATATATACAGGGAGGCTATGGTGTGGGATTCTCACAAATTAGAAGTTTGTGGGATCTCCCTTGTGGGGCCCACACGAGTTGTTTTGTATCGATCCGAACTGTTCATATTTTTCATCTCCATTGATAGATTATCCTTGCGAAAAATTAGCCAAATCGGAAACCATTTGCCTATTTAACTTTGACCAAACAAATGTATATACAGCGAGGCTATGGTGTGGGATTCCCACAAACTTTTAGTTTGCGGGATCCCCCTTGTGGGGCCCACACGAGTTTTTTTGTANTAGATCATCCTTGGAAAAAATTAGCCAAATCGGAAATCATTTGCCTATCTAACTTTGATCAAACAAATAGACGAACCAAATATTTTTTATGAAACTGTCCATTTGTTTGGTCAAAGTTAAATAAGCAAATGGTTTTCGATTTGGCTAATTTTTTGCAAGGATGATCTATCAATGGAGATGTAAAAAATGAACGGTTCGGATCGATACAAAACAACTCGTATGGGCCCCACAAGGGAGATCCCACAAACTTCTAATTTGTGGGAATCCCACAATGGAGCCTTACTATATATATATATCAATACGTAGTAGTGCTTCTTTCTGCTCCATTAAACAAAAATATCGAGCGGTGCGTTTACATCTTACTTAGTAAAATCTAATTATAAAGATGATCACGTAATTAATAATTTAATACTTGTTCAACGGAGGGTTATTGGCCACGGCCACCTATATATGCTTCACATTTGGTCACTTCTTCTGCCTTTAATACTTTTAGCCAATTTGCGTAAACGTACGTGATCAAATTAATTGACTAATATTATTAATTATCCATCAGTTATCAACGCATGCATGTTGAAATTTACGTTGACCACCTGATTTTTTATTAATTAAGCAACAAAACAAGTTGTTTTTCTTAAAAAATAAAAGTTGGTGGCCATGGCCAAATCAGCGATTTTACCCAATAGATTTTTTTTTTTTTGTCTGCAGGTAGCTGGTGGGATTTCAATAAAATTATTTCTATGTTATATTGTAAGTCAAATTTTTTTTTAAAAATGTGAATAAAAGTAAGATTATCGTTTCAAATGAGTTCAACTTTATATAAGGAAAAAGTATTATGTCGTACACGGCTACAAATGTAAAACTTCCCTTATTTCATCATTCCGAATGTGATTTTATTGCCAAAGCTTCCTTAATTTGCTAAACCTAGCATGTACAATATATGGGGATAAGATCGTCTCAACTAATAAATAAAAAAATGAAGTAATTACTAATTGGTTTGTTTAATCCTGCTTGGGATCTCATTATGCCCAACCTAGTTTGCTTTTAGTAGCAGCAAATTCGTTATTCAACTATAGCAAGTTTTGATTGATTTAATTAATTGTTCGTGATGAATCAATTTAGTATTTAGTAAAAGTTGTCCCCCTTGGATATTGAAGCCTGAAGGTGACTAATATTTTACGTTGTCATTGTCCAAAAATACAAATATGTCATTGCTTCTATTCTTGCCCAACACAGCGTAGCTATAGACTCTTGAAAGATCGATCAAAGATGATTGACCAACAAAATAAAGAGATCAAAATGTGTCAAAGCACCATATATAGAGATTGATTGCCAAAAGTAGATCTACATCTCATTAATTGCTTCATTCAAACGATGCTCAAATTCAAGAACAAGTAGTAGGACTTCGTCAAATATTACAGAAATTTATGTCAATGATCAACTTTAATTGGCCTCTATTATTATTATTTTTGTTCTTGAAGATGTTTAGTTTTATAATTCTTTTTTGCTTGGAAGTTAGTTTGATAATTGATTCATTATCTTGGACCCACGTTTCATTTTAAAGCCATGGGCCCATGAGTCAAGCCTTGTTAAAAGCATATCATGCAGGGCATGACCTCATTTAATTTGCTTGAAAGAATAATGGGCCAAACTCAGTTTAGCCTTTCAGAGGAACTAAGCCCAAATATATCATTGCTTTCCTAACTCAGCTAAAAAGTAGAACATATAGGAGACTAAATAATAAAAAACAGAAGCTACTAATCTCAACACTTACCCTAACATCTGTCTATTGATCTCATTTTAATTTTTTTGGTGGATGGCCATTTACTACAACATTTAAGAGGTGATTGCACTTTTGCACTATAGCCTTCTTTTTTTGTTTTAATAAAAGCCTTCTAAGATGAGAAATGTTTAGTGTTAGACACCCTATAGATGTTTGGACCTTGGACCTAGAGTATATGTGGTTTAAGGTCTTATTTGTAGGACTGTCCTGCCACTATATAATATATGGTACACTAATTCCATGAAATGGTCCTTGTAATCTACACATTATATCTGATGCAGACAACATTTGTGTATCAATCAAAACAGTGCCAAGAAATTCCAAGAAACTAAGCACACTGCCAATATTGAATATAAGAACAGGAACATCTTTCCTAATATATCAAACACAATTGTTCAAACAACCAACTAGGTAACTACCAATTCTCATTGATCTTATCTCTCATTCTTAAATTCTTAATAGCAGAAACTAGAATTTAAGAACAAAACAACAGGCTCATTCAACCCTAAATCAAATGGCAGGAACTACAACTTAAAAACAAAACAACAAGGTCATTAATTCTAAGCTGTCACCTCATAAGTGTACCTGAAAAAAAGGTGATCAAAATAGACCCTAAATTAGACGACCAAACTCCAACCTTAAATAATACGAAATAGGGTTATTAATTATGAGTAGAAAGAGATCGATTGAAGATTCTGTTGGTCTTGGCCATATATATACAAACTCCATCATTTCAAAGGGAATTAGAGGAATACATGCAGATGAAATTCAAAAGTGGTTGCTGTGTTGCTTTCAGATGTAACCCACCTCCACTGTTTCCTTTCTAGGTATGTCTCAATTTCCAATTCCAAACAAATTTCCCGTGACTATAATCTAATCTACACCTAAACGACACAAGGGGCCACCTCTTGGCCTTTTTTACATTTTCATAGCTTAACCATGCATCTCATTCTTATATTTTTAAGTCATTTCATTTTTGGGTTCATTATGAAATTATAATGCTATTAAGTCCGCGTTTGGATGAATGTCAAAGTCTTCGTTTGAGTAACTTGTGGTATCGTCGTTTAGAATATGTATACAGTATATAAGTTATTAACATATACATATTTGTTTTCTTGGGGTAAAACTCAATGCATGGGCAAGATACGCTGATAAAAAAGCTTCTTATACAGTTGTACTTTGTTCTACTTCATTTTTCTTCTTTTTTGGTTTGGCTTTAAGATAAAATATTAAATTTATTTAGGAGATGGAAAATTTAGCTATGAACTATGAATTGTGGGCCACGAAATTTTTATGAGAATTCATTAAGGCTGGGCCGAGTTGTAGCAGGCAAGTCAACATGTATGTCTGTAGTTGGTCCATATGGCCTTATGTGGTTAGAGTAACATTTCTTCTCCTCTCCACACCAAGTTCACCAACTCACTCCTAACATTAAATTAAACTCAGTTTGATCTTTGGACCAAAATCTTCTAAAAGTACACCCCAAATTACTTCCATGCCCCCCTTTTAAAAAAATCTTGTTTTACCCTCAAATTTGGTAAAGAGAAATTAACAAAAAAAAACAAAGCCAGATCGATCAGTTTGTTTCTAGTGTTCATCGTTCAGTAACATGCAAAAGAAAAATTGTAGCGTCTTGTGTTGACAAGTGGTAAAGATCTCTCTTATTTTGCATGGTTTGTGTCACACACGTATGACAATGTTGTTGTAATTTTAATGGCCATTGCATATTTGCAACAAACAAGAAAAAAAAAAAAAAANTATTTGCAACAAACAAAAAAAAAAAAAAAAAACAAAAAGACACAGCTAATGAAAAAGATCTCTCTCTCTCTCTCTCTCATGTGTATGTGTGGTGTCGCTGAGTCGACTCAGCCTCAGCTTTTTTGCAAATGACGATAAGAGGAGTACAAGTGGATTTCCATTTTCCATATAAAGGTGACGACATTGCACAATTGTCACCAGCTAATAAGTTGTCACTAATTGTCAGTGTCACAATTCCATTTCGATCTTTCTCTTTCTTTCTTTACATTTTCTATGGAAATGAACTTGAAGAAAATAATGGGGCATGCATGTAATGTCTTTTTCGATGTGGTCCGGTTAGATTTTCTACCTTGGACTTGAAATTAACTCTGAAATTTGAGTTTCAAAAAAAAACTAAAAACTAGAAGCAGTACGTTTTTAGAAATCAAAACAAATAATAGTGAAGTTTCACATCTACAAGCATTTGCCCCTATGGTGGATTTCCATGAAGAAGTTAAAAACGCCACATTATAACATCACTATTAATACTATCAAATACATATTTTTTAATCGCAAAAAGTTAGGGATTGTTTTTTTGTTTTTTAATGACACTACCCAAACGACGTGGTTTTGGTTGAGGTAGGTCATTTAGTTTAAAAAAATAGCCAGCTTGTGTTTTTTTCTCCTCCAACGAGCTTGCCCCAGTATTAGCCTCTCTTTGGGGCAATTAATCAAACATTTGCCCCTATACCTCAAACACAAGATGGGCCAGGAAGAAAAGCTCGATCACTTGCCCCTTAGTAGGTCTGCCCCTGTTTTTATATACTTGTGCTCAACTTCTGACTATACTTTATTTAAGGCTTTTTCATTATGTGCTATTTTCAACATCATGCTAGTTTAGCATGTAATGCCATTTGAAAAATTCATACATACAAGTCATTATTTGCATACGCTTTTAATTTAAGTGAGAAAAAATATAATTTTAAAGATATAATATTTCAGACTCCCTATATACTATGTTACATTTTTTTAATGAATATTTTAGTGAACAAAATGCAAATCACATAAAAATGATAGTAAAGAAAAGAAAAAAAGAGTGGAATTGAGAATGGGAAATGGATGTGGGGCCCGGGCCCAGCAGTGAGTGTGTGAACATCGTCTCAGCTTTTGGAGTTGCGTAAGGGGCGGGGGATCCCCCTCCCCCACTACCAGTCAATTGGTCGGTGTGTGGGGTTTGGTCCTTCCGTACTTATGACCGTACGGCACCACCGAAGGTCCACATTATATTCATTTTACCTATATATATATATGTATCTAGAATACGACCCATATCAAAACGTCGTTTTAAATATTCACTTGTCAAACTCAAACTTAATTATCAACTTTCCATCTCCATCAAATTAATTAATTAATTCCCATTTTACGGCCTACCTATAAACTTATCAAGTCTACTATTTTCGTTGACTATTGTATGCATGCATCATGCATGGCCTCGCGTTCAACAATTAGTACATCATTTTAAGGTTTTTAAAGAGAAAAGCATTGTGTACCTTCGAATCGGCTAAAAGAAAAATACATCCTCAAAATCTCATCAAATCTAGAATTTTTTTCTAGTTTTTGTTTTTTATTTTTTCTTCTCAATCATTTCATTTTTAATGTTATCTATACTCCTTTTTTAAAAGAAAATAACAATACATTATTAATATATTGTTATTGGCACTTCCTCCATACAATTGAAAAGGAGAAGTATACGTGAGAGAAAGAACCCACTTCCAGAAAGTAAAGAGGACAATCTAGCAAGATTAAACTAATTAATTAAAGTGGACCTTCCAAAAAAAATAAAAATAAGGAAAGAGGACAATATTGGTGCTCCCTCTGGTTCTTTCTTAATTGCAATATAATAGGAACTAACATATCTTGCTACATATAATATATAAACAGAACCAAACTAAACGTCACCCTTTGACTGCAATTGTTTGTTTTTCTTTTTGAGGGGAATATATATGAAATCACTCTTTCACTCACAATTAATTAACCCAATTGGTGGACACTATTAACCTGTTATAAGATCACTATATATATATATATATAAACACACATTAAAACTCTAATATACGGAGCCAAATTAAAGATCCGTTGAGAAATTATTAGAATCAAGGGATTGTACTCTTGAGACAATTTATATTGGGTGACTTGAGAGTATGGTGGCCATTTAGGTGTATTATATAGATAACCTGCTATAATACCATGAAGGAACCTGAGTATCCATCCAAAACCGATTAAAAATGAGAAGAGTACTAACTCCAACTCTTATAAAGCACTAACAAGGCTCTCATATTTTTAATGTGAGATTTCTCTTAATTGGGAGAAGGGATATTTTGAAAAGAGCGGAGGACTGATCCAATTCCTATGGTTTGAAAAACCTACCAATTTAATTGGTCAAACCTTGAATCTTAAAATAAAAGTGAGTCTATATCAAAGCTTTTATACTGACGATGATATTATAATTTAATACAATTTTGGAGGCAAAGGCATGCATGTAGGGAAGTAGTATGGCCTATACATGTACTTGTATGTTTATCATAGACTCATATATAGTTGATAAGGGAGCCGACATCCAGGCCATGTCAAGTTGATAAGCTTATAAGATATTTTTCCAGCACACATATATGAATTTCAGAGCCAAAGAAACAAATAAGAAGAAGGTTAAAAACAAAAGCTTTGACTGGAAATGGAAAATCTAGAAAGAGAATACAGATCGAAGCAGAAAATAGGTATAGAGTATATACCATCAAGTGGAGCGCGTACCTACAATTACTAGTTAGACTTTTATTATTGTTTCGGTTCCCTTTCAAGTTGAATTGATGGCTACCCCACCAATAATACGTACGTTCAAACTTCAACCCAATTTTTCTTAAAACAAAGAAAATATAAATTAAAAACTCATCTACTTACATTCGTTATTTTTTAATATATCTGGAAACAGCTAGGTATTTTCGTTATTTTCGTTATTTTCGTTGAAAATTGGAATATATGTAATTTCCTATTTCCATTGCAAACACATTGACTAATACATTTCATCAGTCAGCATTATCAAATTAATGATTCAAATAATAAAGAAATAATATTATCTACTGATCTTGTCCTTATATTCAAACCAATATTATTGTTTTCAAATTTCAGAGTTTCTAATTTAAATTTATATTGAAATAATAAGAAAGAATAAAAATCTAAAATGATGTAGTTTTACATATAAATAATTAAGTTTAATACCAATAACTTAGTAAAATAAAGCATTTATACTCGATCAAAAAATGGTGAATTGGGATTGACTTAATTAGTTGAGCACAAAAACTCTCTCTTATATACTTTGATTCGAACCTTCTCCTCTCTTTTATAATAATAAAAAAATTCAATCAATAAGTATTATTAATTTAGTGGTATTTTTTCTTCTTTTAGTTAAGGAGAGGGGGATTGAACTTGGTTACAAGGAGAGTAATTCTGTAATTTTTTCAATTAGACTACTTCAATAACTACAATTTAGTAGAATTTATCTATGCACAACATAGAAAGATATTAAGTTTGAATTAACATTTCTTAAAAAAAAAATCATAAAAGTGTTATACTTCATTTAGTAATGTAACTAAAAAACTA
>QANT01008269.1:0-10699 GCA_003254885.1 Purshia tridentata | reverse complement strand
TAGGAAAAAAAATCATAAATAAAAGTTAGAAAAAAAAACCATAAATAAAAAAATCATAATTAAAACTAAAAAAAGCAAGTGAAAGCATTCTTGTTTTACCAAACAAAAAATTAAAGTGCACTTTTAGCACCACGTCTATTTTGGTCATTATATATAGTCACAGCACTTTTACATCAAAAAATTCACAACACTTTTTAAAACACAGTTTACCAAACATTTAATTATTTTACCTCATAGCAGCTTTTTTTTACCACACAGCAACAGCAACTTTTTCTCACCACATAGCAATCCCAAATTGGCCCTTACATGACTTATATAAATGTAAAACCATGGCCCTTACATGACTTATATAAATGTAAAACCATAACTCTTACTCCCTAAACTTTCTAGAATACATAACTTTAATTTAAGCTTTGATGACTTCTTCTATATTGAAGAAGATAGCAGATATCGAAGAATTAATGACCTCTAGACTAACCTCTAGACTCCTTATAAAACCTCCATTTAGTGACCTCTAGACTTATTAAACTCCTTTAAAAAACCCCATGAGCATTTATGTATTCTCTTCAAAATTCTCCTGCAACATTAATTGCCATCATCTCTCCTCGGCTTGACAGAACTCGATGCCAATGAGTAAATATTTAGGTAGTTGTGGTAGAGGTTTGGATGAAGCTGCTGCAGCTCTGACTCTGTAATCTTCGTGCACTTTGGCAGTGGTCTGCCTCTCCATTTCACCAAGAACTTTTTATACCCTCCAGTCATAGTAGAAACAATCAGGTCATCAAGAATGTCTTCTACACCTTCCTTCTCTGGCAATTTTTAGTTACTTCAAAGTTAGAAGTTAGAACCATTATCATGACCATGAAATTTTGTTAAATCTTCAACACTGAAAATAGGACCCGTTTCTTCTGGTAGCTCCAAAACATATGCAACTCCTCTGAACTTTCTTCTACTCCAGACCAACTTGGGAACTAGTTAAAATGCGCTGGAAGTAGAAAGCAGAATGAACATTATCCTATTTTCAGACCAAACTCAACTCTCGCACAAACAATCCAACAAGCAGAACGAACAGCAAACAAAATTAACAATTCCCAAAAGCCGATTAAGCTAAACCCAGAAGCAAAACAAGTTTCTATGCCAAAGTAACAGGAACAAATTTTAAAAATCCAAAACGTATAATAAAAAAGGATTCAATTGAGAAAAAAGTTCCTACTTAGAGAGATAGAGATATAGAGAGAGTAATAAATGAAAAGCCATGAAATCAGAAAAATGAGATGTAGGGAAAAGTGATACTTGGAGCAATTGGAGAGCTTGAGAAGGAAGAAGATGGGAGAAAGAGGGAGATAGCGAACTCGATTGGTGTTGTTTTTGGACTGCTCAACGAACAAGAATCGGAAACCTAGGCCGTATCAGGCCGAGTTGGAAAATTGGCCAGACAACCGTTGGTTTCTTAGCTTCAATCCGCCGCTGTCGCTGGGTGAATGGACGATTGAAGACCATGGGAAGGAAGAGAAGAGAGAGGTGAGCACTTGGAGGTGGGTCTCGCCGCCATCCATGGCTGGACGAAGATGCATCGAGAAGAGAAAGAGAGTGACGATGAAGAGAGAAGATAGAGAAATGAGAGAATGCTGAGATAGACGGAAAGACAGACGGGGAGATAGATGGAGAAAATTAAGTGGACTGGGGAAAAAAAAAAGTGGGCTGGAACAAACCTAAGTGGACATGGTAGGAAGCCCAATAAGAAAATGGACTATCTAGGAAGAAGGTAATCCAAAATGGGTGTATTGATGATTATCTCTTTAATATATAATATATATTGAATGTTGATTTAAAATCCTCAACAAAAATCAATTTCTTGCCAATTAGCAACCTGTTCGCATATATAAGACAATGATATATTTATAACTTTTGATTCCAGTTAAGCTCATCCCTGTCCTCGAGCTCGGCAAACGCCTCGTCATCCAACTCAACTTCACCGTTATATGTGCAAGTTGTATTATTAATCATAGTAATTAAAGTAAAATTTAATGGCTTCAAAATAAACAAATTTAATGTAGTGGCTTAAGACTAAATGCAGGGGTTAGTTATGGCTTAAGAGTAGTTTACTTAAAATAAATGTTTTTCTAATATGTTTTCCATAAAGAGCTACCCTTTTAATTAAAAAACATATAAAATATGAAAAACATACAAAAAAATTAAAAAACATATAGAAAAATTAAAAAACGATATAGAAAATTAAAAAACATCCAGAAAAATTAAAAAACACATGAAAAAATTAAAAAACATACAGAAAAATAAAAAACATATAGAAAAAAGTACCGAATAATTAAAAAATATATAGAAAAAATTAAAAAACATACATCACTCCATTAAACCTTTTGTCCTTGGACTATCACTCCATTTTTTAGCAAAGTTCTTCTAATGATTCATCACTGTAGGTCCGTTACGACATTGATCGAGCCCAATTTTAAAACCCTAAAAATTCTAGGAAGCACGGACACAAATACGAGGACATGACCTGATACAATATGCCGATGAACGTTCAAAATAACTAGGACACGACATGGTTCTGACACTGCTCTGACACGTCCATTTAAATATTACATAGCACATTACTTTAAAATTTTGATTGGACCCGAAGTTTTTAAATAGCAAATTAATTAAGCCATGCCATGTCCTTATCATGTGTCCCGGTGTGTCCTCATGTAACGATCCGTACCTTTTAAGTACATTATAATAGGGCCCAACGTTGACTTTTGGTTCTAGTAAGATTCTAGCTTTGACCTTGGGTCTGTTAGGAAAGTCTTGAGCTCACGAGTTCATTGACAGGTGGCATGGGTTATTTAGAGCCCCGGTTAGAAAGTTAGGAACGTGAGAAGAGACCCAAAGTTGACTTTTTGAATTACCCAAATTTCAGAGTTGACTTTGACATGGTTGCGTAGAGCTCGACTCCACGAATTCGTAGACACGTAGCATGCGTCATTTGGAGCTACGGTTTGAGAAATACGGAGGTTCAAAGTGAGGGGTAAACTTGTAATTATGTTGAAGTAGGTTTAAATTTCCAGAAAATTCTGGAAAATTTCCCCCTTTTTTATTTCTCTCTCCTCTCCCTTCTCCACGCGCAGGCAGGCAGTAGCACCCCCAGCCCGATGTCTCTCTCTTCCTCTCTCCCCCTGCGCGACCAACCAACCTTCCCGGCCGACCCAGCCCCTCCGGCGACACCTCCCGCGGCCGACGAGCCTCCCCAACCGCTCCTCTAGCCAGCCTAGCCCCTGTGCGCGACGAGACCAGCTTGGGCTGCCATTGTCGCCGGTCCCTTCCTCCAATTTCCGGCCAGTTTTTCGACGCTTCTCTTCTCCATTTTAGGCGACACTCCCGAGTCCAGAGACGATCCAGCCGGAGACCAAAGCTAGGCTATCTCTGTGAGTGGACTTCGTTCCCTAAACTTTGTTTATAAATTCTTTATGAATTTTATGATTTAATTCGTATTTATATTTGAGTTTTAATTGAGTTTATGAATTGAGAAATATTATTCGATTCTTGAGTATGGAAAACGGATTTGATGTGCTTGGGAACATTTTGATTTCTCAAGTAAACATATGTGGTTTATTCGTATCTTGAAATATTAAGGGTTTGGTTACTGAAAATGATTTTATAGTTGTTGGTTTAATGATTTCCCAGTTTTGGAAAGGTTATGTGTTTTATGGGCGAAAAAAGATTTATGGGAAAAGGAGTTTCAAACCACCCTTTGCAGTACCCTTCAGATTATCGGATTTCATAGGTCTTTGGGACCCATCACGGCACACACATAGGCTTTGGGCCGTGTGTCGGCATGCCTCGCCCTTTGGGGGTGGTCATGCGTGCACGTATGGCAGGTATATTGGCCCTGCATGTGTATGATAGACTCTGGATCTGCACATGTACGGCAGGATTATTGGCCCTGCATGCGTATGGCAGGTTGTGAGCCCTGCGCATGTACGGCAGGCTATTGGCCCTGTGTCACGCCCCGACCCTCGGGCATGTGAAAACAACTGAAAACTGGAACTGTTCCCTGAAACTGTGGGCCCTTTTCTGAAACTGTGAGCCATGAATATAAAATAATTTACTGAAACAACTGTAAGTTACAAAAGCACATTTATAAAACCAGACTATAAAACCTTTTTACATGAAAATCAAACTGTAAAAAATCAAGATTCTGAAATACTGCTGGTCCCACTGCCTCGTCTTCTCTCCACTGCCTCCTCAGCCTGCTTAACCTGCAAAACCAAACCCTGCACCCAACCACAGGTGCACTGGGTTTACACACAAACCTGGTAAGCTCACGAGAGCTCGTATGAGTGAAATCTAATTGGAAACCTCAAATTAAGCTCAATTACAATAATCAAAAACAATCTGTAAACTGACAAGATAAGGAAACCGTCACCCAATCCACATCCAGCTAACCTGCCGTACATGCGCAGGGCCCACAGCCTACCATACGCATGCAGAGCCAATAATCCTGCTGTACATGCGCAGGGCCAACAACCTGCCGTACGCATGCAGGGCCAATAATCCTGCCGTACATGCGCAGGGCCTACCACCTGCCGTACGCATGCAAGGCCAATAATCCTGCCATACATGTGCAGAGCCAGAGTCTGTCATACACATGCAGGGCTAGTAAACTACCATACGTGCACGCAGGGCCACCCCCAAAGGGCAAGGCATCCCGACACATGGCCCACAGCCTATGTGTGTGCCGTGATGGGTCCCAAAGACCTATCTGAACTGAGATGCTGAACGAGTACCAATTGGGTGCTTTGAAAACAGTACCAATCGGAAAAAGAATATTTTCAATTCCAAATCACCAAAAAACCAGGTTCAAAACCTTTTTGATATGACGAGAAAATTAACAAAAACTCGAATTTAAAATTAAATCTTTTTTTAAAGAACTAAACGTTACCAAAAACTGATAAGTAAAATCAAACCTTTAACTTTAATCAAAAATAAACTAAGTTCTCAAAATCAGTTCCCAAACCAAAATCCATACTTAGAATCCAACTTAATCCTCAATTAATTCCCACTGATACTCCAAACTCTTACTTAAACCTTTAACCTCAAATAACCTTTAAACTGTCGGGAATTCCAATCCTAATTTCCGTACCCCCTTAACTAGCAAACAGCAACCAAGCAAACCAATCGAACAAGTAACTGAACTGAAATTAATTAAAGTTAGGTTCACTCACAATGTTCCGCACGAAAAGACCGAACTGCCCTTCGTGGCTCCTTTGCTCAGATTCCAAAATCTGACAGCACAACAGCATTAGAAATACAATTCCCGAGCCAAGTGTACCCAAACTCACCCACAGGTTCAGGTGGTTGGCCTGAGGCCAAAAACCAAGGAAACGGTCGCTGGAACCACCACACACAGCGGGACCCACGGTGGTCAACGGGTGGTCAACGGCGGTCAACTGGGTCGACGGCCAAAAGTGGCTGGAAAAGGAGGAAAAATGGCCGAAAAGCCGCCGGCCAACCCACACTCGATCTGCCGTCCATGGTGGTCCAACGGACGATCGGAGCACACCAACACGCTAGGCTCGACGAGTAGAGAAGATCTGGGCAGGTGGGAGGTCGCGTCGTCGCCGGAATCGTCGAGATCGCCGCCGTCACGCTGACTGTGCACGATCTGATTCTTCTCGTTCCAAGCTGTTTCAAGGGGAGGCGCCACCATAGGAAGGAGGAGGGGAGGGAGGCGAGCACGGCCAACCCAACCTCGTGCCCAGCCGCCGCCGGACGCGCCCCCACGAGCCGGCGAAAGGCGCGGCTGGAGGGTGTGGTCGCGAGAAAGAGAGAGACAGCGGGAGAGAGGAGAGAGCAAGTGAAATGCTGAAAACTTGGGTTTCTGTGCCTTTTAAAATCCAACTTTTCCAAAATTACAAACTTGCCTCTTTCTTCACACGTCCGTAACTTCCAAACCGTAGCTCTGTTTAACGCGTGCTACGTGTCTACGAACTCGTGAGGACGAGACCTTTCCAACGAACCCAAGGCCAATGCAAAAACCTTGCGTGAACTCAAAGTCAACTTTTGCCCCTTTAAAATCAACTTAAAAATTCGAAAAAAAACCTCCAAAACGTTTTTACTTTTCCAGTAAAATCCCGAAAACCTTTAAAAAGCTTTTCAAAACCACTTTGGAAGGTATGGGGTGTTACACCCTGCATGTGTACGGCAGGTTGTGGGCCCTGCGCATGTACGGCAGGTTCGATGGGTAACTGTTGGGTGAGAGGCTTCTTTGTCAAAACAGTTTACAAAATAATTCTTGGTTGATACAAATTTCAGTTCTTATTTAATATTTTGGGAGCTTGACCAGTTTGATCAATTTATCAGAGTTTTTAAAATGGATTTCAATTGCGAGCTTTTACATGGAGTTTTCAGTGAATTTTATGAAAGTGATTTTAAAACTGAGGGATTTCAAAAAGGATTTGTGAGGTTTTAAGGAAACTTGAAAGTAAAGGATTTCTAATGCTTATTTTGATCTATGTCCACTCACTGAGTTATCTCTTTAGTTTTATCTTTGTTGTTATTTTAATTTCCCCCCAGGTTGTAGTGGTGGAACGGTCGAGCCAAAGACGTCGAGGCACTCTTGTAAAGTTATGAAATCGTAGGAATTAGTTCTCTTTGTATTTTATTTTCTTCAGTAAATTTTGTAGCACCGCTCTGTAATTTTAGTGAAAACTCAATTGATTGGTTTTGAAATTTTGGGTCAGAGACCCTTTGGTTGTGGTAGAGGAGCTGTGATGCTTAGAAGTGCTTTTGCAGGTCTTCATGGAGAAAGGGTTAGTCCAATTTCGGGGGGGTTCTGCCGAAATTTCGGTAGAATTTCCCTTGATATTGGATTCCCGCAGGATCAGTCCGAGTTCCAGGGTGGAATTCAGGGAGGGTCTTGTCACCTCACCTTGTTGGAAAGTCAAATTTGGGAGAAATTCAACGAACACATCTATTTGCATGTCGGACATGTATAGGACAAGTGTTTCACTCCACTCCCTAGGAGTGTCTGTGCTTCTTAGCCTAAAATCTATTATGTCATCTCTCATCTAATATGTGATTTGGAAGAATTTTGTTCAACTCATTCATTAAGGTACGTTAATAGCATGAGTAATAAATTTTCTTATCTCCTAGCTTGTTGCAATCTTTCACTTGTTGTCATAGGCTCAATTGATCTCTTTACTCAAATCATGTTATTTTCTTTAATCATATATTTTCAATTGTATGTTGGCATATTTCTAGCATCATTTTTTTTTAAACACGTATTTTGGGAGAATTTGAGGTCAATTAAGTGTCTATTTTGATTTAAAAATGATTTTTTTTTCCAGATGACCAGTCGTCTTTGTTGAGGATTAAAATGTGAACGCTGTGTGACCGGTCCTGTTTTGATAGGACCGGTCCCAATTAGATTCTGGGAGAATTTGGCTGTCTGCGTGACCGGTCCTCTGTCTATTAGGACCGGTCCTACGCAATACAACAAAAAAAAAAGATTTAAAAGTTTAAGACAATATTGAAAGACGTTTAGGGACAAGTGGGGGACTGAACATGCAAATCTCCAAAGAACCTCTAACCCTATCTCTCCCAAATCTCCATTTTTCTCACCCAAATCACCGAAATCCTCCACTCTCTTGTCAATTTCGGTAGCCCTAGAAGATTACCCACTAGTAATTTCTAGTTTTGGAGTAGTGATTTGTGATTTTCGGAATTTAGGGCTCAAAGGTATGATTTTGCGGTTTTCAAATTTTTCTTCAATTTCCTCCGAAATTATCTTTTTTGTTGTTGATTTCTAACTTGGGTTTCTCTTTGTTGGTGTTATTCTTGATCAATTTTGATTTGGGTGCTTGATTATTGGATTGGTTGGCTCCTCATGTATTTGGGTATGTATTGTTTTTCAATTGTTCTTGATGGGGAATGCTATTTGGGCTTTCAATCTTATTGTTTTGGCTTGCCTATTGTGTCATTTTGTGCATGTTTGGTTTTTCAATTTTATTTGTGGGATTTTGTAAATTAATTTGCTATTTTCTCATGTCTATTGGATGATTTTCATGTCTATTGTTGGTTTGTCATGATTATGGGATTGGTCTTTTGTGTTTTTTTCCTAAATGTGCTTGTTGGGTTTGTTGAATTTTACTAGTTTGGTTGTTGATGGTCATTGTTTGGTGTCATTTGATTGGTTTCTAGTGAATCATATGGGTCCTAAAAAACAAAAGACTAGGGCTAGTGGTTCTAAGGCACCACCTCATGCTTCACCTTCTAGGGAGTCATCTTCTAGATTTAAAACTTTTCAGTCTTCAAAGAATAAGACCTTTCATTCTCGATATATTAAGGGAAAATCTATTGTGTCTGAGCGTGCGTTTTTCACTTATGAGTTGGATGAAGAATTTGTGAGTAGTCTTAGGTCAAGGGATTGGTTGGATTATGTATTAGAAATTCCTCGGTATAATGAATCCATTGTCCAAGAGTTTTACTCTCATAGCCTTGTTGACGGCATGTTTCTCTTCGTGGTCAAATGGTTCCTTTCAATGCCTCTGAAATCAAATCGCTTTGTAGTCTTTCAGACTATGACGAAGAGGATTATAACAAGTACTTTGATTTCACTAAGGCTTTGTCTAAGGAAGAAATGTTTGGAACTCTTTACGAGTATCCAAACTACATTCCGATTCTCAATGAGCGTCTGACTCAAGGGGAATGTAAGAAGATCTATCAGCGTCTCTTTATGCTTGTTCGTGCCAATGTCTTTCCGACTTCTCACAACAAGTCTTGTATTGCGGATGAAGCTGGTCAGCTATTTTGTGCCATGACCAATCTTGATATTCCTATTCCATTACCCAAGATTATCTTTCGTTCTCTTTCACACACGTAAAATAGCTCATAAGATGAACACTAGTCTCACTTTTCCATGCTTTATCATTCGTCTTGCGTCTAAATACAAAGTTCTAGAATTTCCTGACGATGTGTTTCATGATCCGGAATCTCGTGTTACCATTGACACAGTGCGTCAGAGTGATGCGTTGTTGAAGCCTCGGCAACCTTTCTCTCACGCTTCAGCGTTGAGTGTTGTTCTGGAGGGCCATCTCGCACCTTCTTCTTCTTCCGCTCCTGATCCTAGTACATCCACTGATACTGCCTCTTTGATGACATATTTACAGCAAGAGTTTTCTAGCATTCATGATCGATTTGATGACATCAAGGACCTAAACAACAAGGTCAAGGAGCTTCAGGAAGCGGTTTCTGACATTCAGCGTCAGTTGCGGAAGTCGTTTCCATAGGATCAGGTGTTTAACTGTTGGTTTTGTTTCCATAGGGTCAACAAATTACATATATTGAGAATTGGGGGCATATGTATAAGGGTAAATCGAGCAACTGGAGCAATTGAAGTTTATGTAAGCTTAATTACTTGTTTAAATGCTAATTGAAGTTAAGTTGTAGTTAATCATATGCTAGGCCTTGAAGTTAATATATGGTCTTCCATTTTGTACAAGGAAAAAGAAGTGAAATGAAAATAAAAACATATTGTTTTGCTCCACTCATCTCTATTGCTTTCTTTAATTTGGGTGTTAGTATTGATGATATGCTTTTGCTCCTTCTAATAAATTTGAAATCTTCCTTAGCTAAGATGATATATATGGTATTATATGATATCGGTCTTTGTGATACACTATAATAGGAAACACTTTGGGCGACGGAACAAGTTCGTCGCCCCAAGATTTTGGCGACGCAAAAGTTCGTCGTTCAATTTCGTCGCGGAAGCCTTGCAGCCCAAGGTTTTGGGTGACGAAATGTGTAACTTGTCGCCCAAAATCATGACGGGCGACGGAGAATTTGGCTTTCAGCGACCTACTTTTTCGTTGCTCAAACATATTTGGGCAACGGATATGTTATTTCGTCGCTCAAAGATGTTTGGGCGGCAAACTTCTTCGTCGCTCAAACTTATTTTGGGCGACAAAATCATTACCTCACCGCTCTAAAGAACCTCAAGCGACAACATCTTTCGTTGCCCAAATACCTTTGGGCGACGCACCTACAATCGTCGCCCAAAATTGAGTTCTTGCGCAATATTTAAAAGAAAATATCCCCAACTTCGGGCGACAAATTGAAGTTTCGTCTCCCAAAGTCTTTTGAGGTGACAAACGAGTTCGTCGCCCAAAATATTGATGATTTTTTTACAAAACAATTTGTAGAGTTTTTTAAATGATTTCCAAAAAATATATAAAAATAAAAAATTGTATAAAAATTTATATAAAAAATATATTAATAAATTTGTAAATAAATGTATTGTTTACCCAAACTAAAAAAAATATAAATAACAATCATTTGTAAACACGTCTACAAACAACATGGCACTGAAAGGGAAACCGAAGTGCATATGATCGAGTTAGTCGAACGTTTGTAAACACGTCTATATGTAGTCTCATCAAAAGAAAAACCAAATTGCTTAAATTATATATATAGGAAAAATGCAACGAGCCGAGGTGCATATCTACACAGAATAAATATACATAAAAACAACAGCAAATTTTTTTAAACCCCCTAATTACCAAAAAAATTTTCTAAGCCCCCACCTATTTAGAAACTCTCCCAAAACCCCCTAAAACTTATAATGCCTCTTTTGCCCTTCTGACATATTCTGATGCGCGCTGACACGGACTGACACGCTCTGACGCGTGCGCTGACACGGACT
>QANT01008267.1:0-54270 GCA_003254885.1 Purshia tridentata | reverse complement strand
AATTAGAAATCAAATTTTTTAGTGCTAGAGTTAAATTTTAATACCTGGCAAGATTTTTTAGTTTTCCAAATTCAAATATAATGAAACAAGGTGGTCTTTTTGGGTTTTTTTAAATTAAATTTACAAAGGGGTGTTTTGGAGTCTTTAGTATGGAAATATCTAAGATAAACAGTAAAAGAAAACCAGGGTACAGTACATCTTTAGTATTTTCTTCCCTCTCTTTTTCTTTTTGTCTTTCCTAAACCTTAAAACCCTATTTCATTTTCCTCCTTTTTTCATTGCGCCGCTCTCATACTCTCTCTCTTTTTCGGCATAAATGTCTTTTAGTTCAATACTGTTCATTTTTTCTGTTTGTATCTTTTTTCTAAAGCCTTTCATTCTCGTAATTTGATATTTAAGGTTTGGGATGGGCTGACCTCTTGATTTCATTTCCCACGTCCTCTTCTCTCTGCCATGGTATGCTGATCAATCTGTCTTCATTCATATTCATATTCAGAATGGTCTGTTTACGACTTTTTTTAATTTATTATTTCTATTTTTCATTTTTATTCCTTTTTACTTTGCCGCTTGCGTTAGTGTTGGCTTTCTAGAAATCTTACTTAGAAGTTAAAACTTAAATTTGTATGTAAGGGGGGTTTTAATTAAGTTTTTTAATTGTTAGTAACTTGAAATTAGCACCCTTAATTTTATTACAGATTGCCTCTTTACCAATATTTTATTTATCGAATCAAATTGCTGACCTCTGACACTATTTTGCTTTTTGAGATAAATGCACCATTGGTCCACGAACTATTGCTGTTTTCCCAACTTGGTCCACAAATTAATTTTCGTATCACTTTGGTCCACGAATTCAAATTCTCGGCCCAACTTGGTCCATTCCGTAACGTTTGGCCCATTTGGCCGTTAAAACCTATCACGTGCGTCGCATATGCCTTTTTTATTGGGCAAAATAGTATTTTTCTCATCCATTACATTGTTTCCCTTAGCCAAAAATCTGAGAATTTCTTTTGAAAACCAGTTTATTCGAACTGAGAAGCATTTGAAGGGCTTTTGGGTGAAAACTTCAGTAAATCTCCCAATTTCATTTGAAGGGTTGTTGGGTTGATTCAGGTCGGCTAAATTTTCTGTAAATGGCGATGGAATTTCAAGTGGGAGGGGAGACTCCAACATACAGTAAGTGTGACATTTTAGGTATTTGTTATTTCTGCTTTGTAATGGGCTTTTTTTATGGTTTCGTTTGTTTGGATGCTGAGAATATTTGGTTGAAAGGGAGATTTGTTGTGAAAAGGGGGTTTTTTTGTGTAAAGGCATTTTGTTTTACATGGTTTTGGCATTGTTTATCTGAAATTGTCAGTGCACATGCACTTTAGGCCTTTTACTGTTTTGTGGTCCTTCATGTTCGGTTTTTGTCTTGGTTGCTATCGAGGGGAATCTTGACTGTGAGCATGTTGTTCTTTTATGTGGGTTCTGAACATATGGGTTTAGGAAAGGTAGTGTTAGTTGAATATTGAAGGTTGTCACAGTCCTTGTTACAACCTACAGGTGTCCAAAATAGTAGGTGCTGCATTTGGTCAATTTGATATGTTGTTTATTGGTAAAATAGGAAACTTACAATATGTGTTTGTTGTTAATGCTTGCAGGTGATCCTGATGGACTTACACTCGAGATTCACCATGGGGGTGTCATTGTTGATGGGGTTTATAAGGGAGGGAGTGTGTGCTACCTAGACTACCTAAATGCTGATCTCATATCACTGCTAGATCTGATGAAGATTGGTGAAGAGTTGGGATATGATGTAAATAGGAAACGAATTGAGCCTGCTAAGATGAGCGTTTACTACAAGGTCCATAACATGGATGGGCCAAAAGGGGTAGTCTATATTAATCATGATAATGTGGTGCTTAGAATGGTGAATGAGAGACCAGCCAGTAATGTGGCTATTGTGTGGTACATAGTCCCAGTTACAAGAAGAAATGAGGGACCAGCAAGCAATAGACCACAAATTGTGGAGAATGAAGGTCTATCTGATGAAGCACATAGAAAATCAGTCGCTCCACCTAGGAATGAGACTGAGAGCCAGTCTTCACTTGTGTTGTAACGACCCGTACCTTTTAAGTATATTATAATAGGGCCCAACGTTGACTTTTGGATCTAGCAAGATTTTAGTTTTGACCTTGGGTCCGTTAGGAAGGTCTTGAGCTCACGAGTTCATGGACATGCGGCATGGGTCGTTTAGAGTTACGGTTAAAAAGTTATGAACGTGATAAAAGAGCTCAAGGTTGACTTTTTAAATTACTTGTAGTTTATAGTTGACTTTAACATGGTTGTGTAGAGCTCGACTTCACGAATTTGTAGACACGTAGCATGCGTCATTTGGAGCTACGGTTTGAGAAATACGGAGGTTCAAAGTGAGGGGCAAACTTGTAATTTTGGGCAAAATGACTTTTAGAATTCTCTCTCTCTCTCTCTCCCCTTTATTTCTCGCGCAGACCCCCTCCAGCCCGTGACTTCCTTTCCTCTCTTCCCTGCGCGACCCCCCCAGCCCATCTCGGGCCACCCTAACCCGCCGGTGACGTCGCCAGTCGCCGGCCAGCTACCTCCCGACGCCCCCAGCCCCTCCCTCTCCCTCTCTCCCGATCTCTCTCCCCTGCGTGCGCGACTGGAGCTTCCAGCTCCAGCTAAGTCTGGCGACATCAGACGACGAGACGGCCGAGAAGCACTCCCCAGCCGCCGACCGTCCCTCCCCAAGCCTTCCCTTGCCAGCCGTCGCCTCCCCGTGTAGTGAAAAGCTCGGAAAAACCCAGTTTTGGCCGCGAGTTCTCTTCGCCGATTCCGGCTGTTTCCGGCCACGATTGGCCCAAGTTTTTGGGTGAGTTTCCTCCCTCCTTTCATGGGCTTTCCTTCCCCTATAATTTAGTTGTTCAATTTGGAGAAATTGTGAGAGATTGAATTTGGGAAATTATAGGCCATTTTCGGGTTTTGCATTGGTGTTGGGAATTGAATCAAATTGTTGGGTATTTTAGTTAATTTCCGTCATTAGAAACCTCTAATCGAAGATTGGAACGAGAAATTTAGGAAATTATTGAGGAAATTGGAAGTTTGGTCGTTGGTGCTTATGCCCATTTCGGGATTTCTAGAAATTTAAGGTGTTTACGATGATTTAATTAAAATTGGGCGTGATTTCCACCTTTAGGAGCGATCTATTGAGGTTTAGAATAATTGGGTTGAAGGAAATTGGAGAAATGATGAGTTGGGACGAAATTGGACACTTTTTGGGTTGTCGAAACGACACTCGAACGACACTCGACCAAGTTAGATAGAATGGGGATTAATTGAGGAAATTATCGGGTAAAAATAAGCTAGTGGCATGGGTTTTGAGTCGAGACGGAAAATAAGTTGGTTTATAAATTGAAATTTAGGATTATGGAGTGAAAGGCCTAGAACTTACACTTTCTAGTTTTTCAGTTATTATTTGAGATAGTATTCTAACGTATTGTCGTTCTCGTGTTAGGCGACGTTCTCGAGTCCAAGGACGTTCCATTCGGAGACCAAGGCTAGGCTATCTCTGTGAGTGGACTTCGTTTCCTAAACTACTTTTATGAATTTAATGATTTAATTCATAGTTATATTTTGAGTTGTTTGAGCCGTGATTTATTTAATTTAGAAATGTATTTGGTTCGTGAGTTTGGCTTCTAGATTTCTTAAATAAGTGTTGATTTGAATTCTGGACATTGAGTTAGTTACTTGGATTTAATGCTTCGGCGAGACAAAAAGGAATTTTAAAATGTTTTCATGTTTGAGTTTGAGAAAATACCAGATTTCAAAGGGTTATTGTGCCGAGGATTTTATTAGTTGTGGTTTGAGGAACTTAAAAGTGGATTTAAATTGCCGTATGAGTACCCAGCTACAGACAAGTTCAGTAAGGTCTTTGGGACCCATCGTGACACACACATAGGCTTTGGGCCGTGTGTTGCGGTGCCTCGCCCTTTGGGGGCAGCTCTGCGTGCACGTATGACCAGATATTTGCCCTGCCTGTACGATGCAGAATTCCGTACAGGTGTATGGCCAGTTAGCTTTGCCCTGCCTGTACGATGCAGAATTCCGTGCAGGTGTATGGCCAGTTAGATTCGCCCTGCTCATACGATGCAGCATTCCGTACGAGTGTATGGCCAGTTTTCCAGGGTACTTAGATGGTGGTTTTATGAGTTACTTTCTAGCAAATGAATTTCAAAAAGTTCTTTTCTATTATTACATTGATTCGAAATCTGTATGACATAGTTTTAGAAAGAAAAAGAGTTTTAAAACTAGGGGATTTCCAAAGAGAGATGTGAGGTTTCGATATTAACTTATTTTTGGGTATTTTTACTATAATAAATGAATTGTGTTATAACTTAAGTTTAAACACTTTTATTTCTGTCCACTCACTGAGTCGTCTCATTAGTTTATCTCTTTTTGTCGTTTTAAATTTTTCCCCCAGGTTGTAGCGGTGGAACGGTCGGGCCAATGACGTCGAGGCAAACTAGGAAACTTTTGAAATTTTTAGGAACTAACTGGAACTTGTAACTTTTATTTCCTTAGTTAAACTTGTAGTACCGCTTTAATAAGTTAGTTAAATACTTAAATTAAGTTGGTCGGAATTTGATTGGGTCGGAGACCCTTTGGTTGTGGTAGAGGAGCTGTAGTACTTAGAAGTGTTTTCTTGCAGGTTTCCAGAGAAAGGGTTCGTCCAAATTTAGGGGAGATTCTGCCGAAATTTCGGTAGGATTTTCCTTGATATTGGATGCCCATAGGATCACCCCGAGTTCCAGGATGGAATCCGGGGAGGATCCTGTCATGTGTGGCCTAGTTTACATGGGCCAGAGTATGAGTTGGAAATTGATGATATGGTTGCTGTCAACCTATTGAGCCAAGTCTCTGTGGCTGATAATAAATGTGGAAAGAGCCAAGCTACTAATGAGCATGGTATTGGTGCACCACCAGAAGTTAATGGTTCTAGGTCAACTAAAGGGGCTGAGCAAGATAATGATGTAGAGGTTGAAGATCAACAAGATGATGGTGATGAGATAGATAAAGAGCAAGATGATTGTGTCAAGGATGATGAAGAGCAAACCGATAGTGTGGAAGGTGATGAAGAGCAAGATGATGATGATGAAGTAGACCTTGAAGACGGGGACTTTAATGATAGTGAATATGGGTTCTCTGATAATGATGATGAAGTTTTTGCTGCTAATGTTGAGCCTGAGATAGATCCTGTGAATGCAACCAATAACGCAGGGGATGTTTCAGATGACAATAATGAATCCGATCATCTAGAAAGCCTAAGTGAGTCATCTAGTGGTGATGAAGTAGGAAAGAAGTCGAGAAGAAAACTCCCAAAGTTCAGAATATTCAACAAAGAAATAGATTTGAAAAATCCTATTTTGGAGATTGGAGAGCAATTCCCTAGTAAGGCTGATTGTATTACTTTTATAAAGGAGTGGGAAATTCTTAATGGCAGAAAATTGAAGTTTGTTAAGAATGATGCCATCAGAGTGAATGCCATATGTATTGGAAGTCCTGGATGTCCTTTTGAAGTTAGGTGCAACCCCCTGCAGGGAGGAGTTGATACATGGGTTATCAAGAAACTTCAGTTAGAGCATGAGTGTACTTCAAATGCGAATCTCAAGCATGCTGACTACAATTGGGTGGCTGCTAGGTATGGTGAGAGATTGAGGGATGACCCAGATTGGTCTTTACCCAAATTTCAGTTCTAAGTGAAGAAAGATTTTGGTGTTAATGTGTCTAGGATGAAGGTCTATAGAGCTAATAGGAAGGCTGCTAAAGCTAATGAAGGGTTCTTCAAAGAGCAATATGAAAAACTAAACTGCTATGTAGATGAGTTATTGAGGACCAACCCAGGTTCAACAGTCATCTTAAAGTCTAAAGAGGTTGCAGGGAAGAGGGTAAGGGTATTCCAAAGAATGTATGTTTGCTTAGAGGCTTGCAGAAGTGGGCTTTTTAAATGGTTGCATACCAGTTTTTGGGGTTGATGGTTGTCACATCAAGGGCCCATATCCAGGTCAAATCTTAACTGCAGTTGGAGTTGATCCAAACAATGGGTTATATCCTATTGCCTATGCAGTGGTAGAAGGAACTTTTAATAGAAGAACTGAAGATTAACAACCCTAGACACTGGGTGATCCTTAGTGACAGGCAGAAGGGCCTTGTACCAGCAATTGAGACATTGCTACCCACAACTGAGCATAGGATGTGTGTTAGACACTTGCATAACAACTTCAAAATGCAATATCCTAGGCTTGCACTCAAGAACATCATATGGGTTGCTGCAAGAGCATAATGTGTGCCATGGTGGAAAGCACAAATGGAGAAGATGAGAGCCTTAAATGACAAGGCATGGGATTGGATTTTGGACAAACCTGCAAAAAATTGGAGTAGATCACACTTTGGTACTCATACAAAGTGTGATCTACTGTTAAATAACCTTTGTGAGAGTTTCAACAGTGCTATTCTTGATTTTAGGGACAAGCCTATCATAACCATGCTTGAGTGTATTAGAATGTGGCTTATGTTAAGGATGGCAAATATAAGAGCTGCTTGTAGAAATTGGAAACATGAGATTGGTCCAAGGATTGTGAATATACTAGAAAAGAACAAGGTAGAAGCAAGACTGTGCACCATATCAATTGCAGGACAAAACCTTTTTGAGGTGAAGACTTCCTCGAGTGCATCATTGGTTGTTGATATTAGACTTTGGACTTGCACATGTAGACGATGGGATTTGAGTGGGATTCCCTGTAGCAATGCCATTGCTTGCATGTGGGACAGAGGACTCAACCCAATGGATTATGTGGATGCCTGCTACAAAAAGAAACGCTTACATTCAAGCTTATGATCCCATGATAAAGCCAATGCCTAGCATGGAATTTTGGCCAAGATCAGAAAAGGGTGCACTAGAGCCTCCTCCATTCAAGAAACAACCAGGGAGGCCAAAGAAAATGAGAACAAAAATTGCATGTGAAGTCCCTGCCACCTACCCAATTCCAGAAAATCTAAATGCAAACCCCTTGGAACCACCTCCACCGCTCAGACTAAGAAGGCTTTGGGTGAAAATAATGTGCAGTAAATGTGGCAAAGAGGGTCACAACATCAAGACCTGTGGAAGGGTAAAATGTTGACTAGTTTCATAGAATTTGATATTTGATTAATGCTAATAGGTTTAGAAAATGATATTTTGGTTTGGTTTGCTTGTCAGCAGGCTCAATCTCAATAGTAGGACCATTCTCAGCAGCAGGGCCAATCTCAGCCTCAACAAGCCAAGCTCAAGAACAGACCCAAAATCAAACTCAAAATGCCCAAGTTCAGCCTGTCCAACCTCAACCTCAAAATGCACAAATGGTAAAAATTTGTTGTTTGTTACTCTGCAGAATAACAAATTGTATAACGTTAAGATATTTTGGTTTTTGGTTGTTAGTTTTAGTTTTTTATTATTACTTTATAGCTCCAAACTTTATGATATTGTGATGCCGAATATAAGAGGGAGAGGAATATGAAGAGGTCGAGGGAGAGGGATAGAGAGATCCATATCCAGAGGTAGAAGTGGGGGTGCAGCTTCAGTGAGAGGGAGAGGCAGAGGTCGAGGGAGTGGTGATCAACTTCCTGCAGAGAGACCAAGTAGCAGTAAAAAAAATATCGATGGATGTCAGGCTTCATCAAGTGGGACAAGAAGATATAAATCCCCTGCCAAAAGGGCTAGGTCTTGGAATAACAAGAATTGAACTGAATATTGCAGATTGAATTTTTGGAGCCAAGTAGATGATATGTTAAAGAAAACAGTGGCTCATTTTAGTGTAGATCATTATTGTGCAGGCCTCATCAGTTTGTAATTTTATTTTGATGGTTGTGGATAATATGGTTGCATTGGACATTTATTTTGTATGAAATTTGGTGATCCCAGGTTAATGGAAAGATTGTAATTGGTAATTGGTGATCACTATGTGCAGGCCTCATCAAGGTTATATGGTTGCACTGGACAGGTTTTTTAAATGCATTTGTTGTAATTGGTATGGTTAGGCAGTTTGTATTTTTGAATGAAAGACTATAATTGGAATGGTTAGGCACTAAGGTTTTTTGAATGCTTTTATTGTAATTGGTATGAGTGGACAATTTACTTTTTTTAATGTAAGTGAGATTGAAAAATGACAGGGTATATGCTTTATGGTAATTGGTTTCTTTTTTATGGCTCATTTATGGTATATGCAAGTGAATTTTAATTGGTATATGCTTTATTGAAATGGTATTGATCAAAATGGTCAATTTGTGTTCCAATAGCCTAAGCCCAAAATGTTTCAATAGCCTTCATTTGGATTTGGTCAATTCCATAACCTTTTTTCCACTACATACATAGCATACCTTGAAAACAGCAATTACCAAAACTTAATATTTCCTTCTTGTCCCACTACACAGCATACCAACCCAAAACCTAACTGAAACCTATTTCAACACCAGCACTAACACCAGCACAACAACGAAAAAAACCCAAGACATAATCAAATATATGTATAGCCTTTTATTCCTTTTGCTCCATAATCTCATTTCAGCTTCCAGTGGATCAATCTTCCGAAGAAAACCCAGAATCACCTGCCTAGAGCGTGGACACATAGGAGGGTCCAACCAATGCCAATAATCACACCCTCCATTTCTCTGCAATTGAAAGACCCATTCCAATTAATCACATTCACACTTGGGAAAACAAAGAAAAACAACACTTTGTACAAAGCCCATTACCTTTGGTATTAAGCATGACTCAAATCTTCTTCCTGGATTCAAATCGGTCCAACTAGTTCTCATCACCGCAAACCTTCCACAATGACGGTACCCACTTTGACCAAAGGAATTGTGGGCTAAATGTGATGAGTTGGATGACATTGGTATGGGAACTCTGGTGGAGGGAGCTCTTCTCTAACCCTAAACTGTGGGTTTAATAGAAGAAAAGAGAGATAAAGGAGGGAGAAAGAAAAGAGAAACTATTGGCGGGCTGGGACAACAAAAATGGCGCCAGAGGCTGGGAGGACAAGAGAGAAGAGAGGGAAATAATGTAATGGATGAGGAAAATACTATTTTGCCCATTAAAAAGGCATATGCGACGCACGTGATGGGTTTTAACGGCCAAATGGGCCAAACGTTACGGAATGGACCAAGTTGGGCCGAGAATTTGAATTTGTGGACCAAAGTGATACGAAAATTAATTTGTGGACCAAGTTGGGAAAGCAGCAATAGTTCGTGGACCAATGGTGCATTTATCTCAAAAAAAAATATTAACAACTATATGCGAAAGTAAAAGAAGAGTCAGCTTTGTTTCAAAAAAAAAAACAAAGGATCTTATGATCTAGAGATAAAACAAATAAAGGACCTCCTTCTCTTACAAGGAGGTTTAAAGTCCTTGAGTTGGCCGATACCTGCAAAGAAAAAGGGATGGAGTCAAGAAAAGAGGAGATTCAGGGCCAGTTTGGGGTTGAGGTGCCTTGGAAATAAGTTACTTATTTCTATCGCAAAGCCCTTTTTGGTGTTTGGTTAATAAAATATAATCTGTTTATTTTGAAAATATAGGTGGAGAGCAGATTTTGGGGTTGAGGTAAAGCAGCTAAAGAGATGCTTTCAAAATCTGCTGTATGGGAAAGCAGCCATAACTTCCAAAATTGACCTCACTCAATTTAAACAATGACAATCCTTACCCCTTATTAAAAAGTTATAGTAATGTCACGAGGCTAATTTTTACTAGAAAATCATAAATAAAACTTAGAAAAAAAATCATATATAAAAGTTAGAAAAAAAATCATAAATAAAAATCATAATTAAAAGTTGAAAAAGCAAGTGAAAGCACTCTTGTTTTACCAAATAAAAAATTAAAAAGCACTTTCAGCACCATGTCTATTTTAGTCATTATACATAGTTACAGCACTTCTACATGAAAATTTACCAAACACTATACTGTTGCTTTTAAGACTTACAACACTTTTAAAAACACAGTTTACGAAACAATTAACTGTTTTACCTCACAATAGCTTTTTTTTCACCACACAGCTACAACAGCTTTTTCTCACCACACAGTAATCCCAAATTGGCCTTAACTGTAATATCACATACAAAGATTCAAGGACTTGCCTCAAACAAAACCATTTCTAAAGGTGGGAATTTAACATTACACCAATCCCTCATAGACTCATAGTCTCATAGGTAAAAGCATTTATGGGACTCACATACAAATAGATAACAACAAAACAAATAAAAGGCAAACAAAGTAATGGGGTTTGAATACTTGCATAGGGACTATATGAAAGCAATAGTCAACACCAAGTAGAGCAGTTTCGGCATCAGTGGTTGCAATTACATTTAAAATTTCCTGTAACTACATGTAAAAAATGAAACCCAACAAAATTAAGATAAACACATTTGTATACTTGAATAAATAACCTTTTATTTTATAGTAAACAATAAATATATTCAACTATTTCCATCAAGAGTTGAGAACGACGAGCAGATAAAGAAAGGGAAGGCTTCTATGAGACAGATTTGCAAAGCAAATAATATTAATCTATACAATTGACTTTCGTCATTTCCCAACCTTTTTTCTCAAAAACCTAACATCTCAATAAAATTACCCTAATTTCAATTTCAAACAATAAAAATTAAACTTTCAAAATCATCATAATCCAAACAAAAAAAATGAGCAATCATTCCCAATATCCCAATCACCTTATTGTGCATCAAAATATCACAGCCAGTTCCCAACATAGTACTCAAGCCCAACCAAGGATGAAACAATCATGTGGTTCTCATTGATGAGCTCCTCCAGATTCATAACACTCATCGATGAGCCTAGAAGATCATCAACCATAGATCTGACCTTCTTAGCTTTATCCTCCTGTGGCTTAAGCTGCTCTTGGTTTGTCACGAACTCTTCCTCCATTAGTAGATAGCCTTGATGCACTCAAGTTTTCATTTTTCATCTTGCTAGAGAGATAACATTAGCTGTACATCTTGTAGATAATCGATTAGAGGAAAACAAGGCAATAGAGAGGGAAGAGAGAAGGAGTTCTGTGATGGCTTCGCAGTGATGGATGCATATGAGTTCTGTGAGAGAGAAGAAGTGAGTCTATGAGTTTTGTGAGAGAGGAGTGAGTCGTTTTTGTGAGAGAGTGTTGTGTTTAACTTGGGAAAATAAGTTAAGTTGGATATACCTTAAGACTTTAGTTATCAGCTGATTATATTTTGTGACTCAAATGAAAAATTATCATATCAATTGACAAAATAAGGTGACATGTAAATGAATTAAGAAATCATCCAAAACTTTAACTAATATTTAAATATTAATATTATTAGTTTTTATAACTAATAACAAAAGTATGATGTCTATTAAGGTTATTGTTGTAGTGGTGATGTTGCCACTGTACCTTCATAAGAGGTACTTTCTTAGTTTTGAGTTGTGTAGTCTCATAAGCTAAAATGGAGACATAATTTCGACATAGGACACATTTGGTTCTAATGGCAGATCAACCCAACGAATAATCTCCGGTAAATCGGGAGCACTCTTCTTTAGTTGGGAGACGTGAAACATGTTGCAGATATATGCTAGCTGAGGTAGCAATTGCAGTCTGTATGTAACTTTCCCGACACATTTCAAAACCTTGAACGGTCCAATATCTAGGTGCCAACTTACCACATATACCAAACCAAAACATATCCTTTAACAGGCTTACTTTTAGGGGAAAAAAAAAATGTGTCCTACTGAAAAATCCAAAGGTTTCCTCCTCTCATCATTGAAGAATTTCTACCTACTCTGTGCAGCATCCAAATGTTTCTTGACCAACTTGATCTTCTCAGTGGTTTCTTTGATAAATTTAGGGCCTAAGATAACTCGGTCTTCAATGTCAACTTAGCATAAAGGCGAACAACAAGGTCAACCGTACAAAGATTCATCCGGTGTCATCTTGATACTACTCTAATAACTATTGTTATAGATAAACTCAATGAGCGGTAAGTAGTCATTCAATTTTTTCTAAAATAAAGGATGCAAGCGCACAACAAATCTTCAAGTATTTGAATGACCCATTTAGACTGTCCGTTACTTTGAGGATGATAAGTATTACTAAGGTTCAACTTAGTGCCCAATTCAGATTGTAGCTTCGGCCATAGTCGAGAAGAAAACTTAGTATCTCAATTTAAGACAATTGGCTTCAGGATTCCTTGCAAGCATATAATCTAGTTAACATAGAGTTGGCCAAAGTAGAAATTCATCTTCACTAGAAAGAAATGTGTGTCTTTTGTGAGTCTGTCCATGATTACTCAAATACCATTATGCCCTTTGATTGTTCTCAGTAAATTGGTTTTCACCTGCTGACAAGTTACACAATGGTTGACAAATTCATCAACATTCCTGTTGATGCCTTTCCACCATAATATTCGCTTCAAATCTTGATACATCTTTGAACCACCATGATGGATTGCAAAACAGGTTGAGTGTGCTTCCTTCAGTACTTGTTGCTTGATATCTTGGTTATCTAGTAAAACTACCCTGTTATTGTATCTGAGACTATTGTCAAGCTATATTATCCATTCCTAATAAGCTTTTCTTAAACGTATGACATTTTTTATCTTCTGTGATTCTGGATCATCTTTTTGTTTTTGGTACAACTTTTGCTCTAATTGTGGTTCGAGCTGTAGATTAGCGAGCTTTCCCTCTGAACGTAGGCAAATTTTGTATTGATCAAGTGTCTAAAAAAGTTCTCAATTTGTGAGCATCAAATTGGCTAATGTGCTCCTCTTATAGCTCAGTGCATCTGCAACTTTGTTAGCTTTTCCACGGTGATATAGAAGTTCAAAATCATACTCTTTGAAGTACTCCATCCATCTCCTCTGACGTAGATTCAAATCTTGGTGAGTGAATAACTGCTTCAAACTTTTGTAATTAGAGAAAACAAGGAACTTGTGGCCATAAAGATATTACCCCCAAATTTTTAGTACATGTACAACTATAGCTAGCTCCAGAACAAAAGTCGACTTTATAGGGATATCCTTCTCATTTGGTAGGACTAAGATTGGTGCGATTGTCAGTCTCTTCTTTAGGTCTTGGAATGTGGCTTCACACTTGTCATTCCACTTGAACTTGATTCCTTTTCTTAGTAATCGGGTCATAAAAGTAGCAATTTTTGAAAAATCCTCCACAAATCTTCTGTAGTATCCAACTAATCCAAGGAAACTTCAGATTTCAGTGATGTTCTTTGGTTGATCCCATTTCTGTATAACTTTAATGTTGCTATTGAATTGGAAGAAATGCCTTTCTTTGAAATAATGTGCCCAAGGAATTGTACTTTTGTTAGCCAAAATTCACACTTTATTTCTTTGCATACAGCTGCTTGTCTTGTAAGGCCTTCAACACAACTCTTAGATGTCTTTCATGATTTTCCGATTTTTGAGTGAACCAGGATGTTATTGATGAAGATAATGATGAACTCATCTAAGTATGGTTGAAAAACTCAGTTCATAGGGTCCATGAATATGGCTGGTGCATTCATTAATCCAAATGGCATCATGATGATTTGGTAGCCAGATCTTAGATCAATCTTTGAGAAATATTTGGCACCATTGACTTGATCGAACAACTCATCAATTCTGGGTAGTGGATACTTGTTCTTGATGGTGACATGATTTAACTTTCAATAGTTAGTATATAATCACAGTGATCCATCATACTTTCGGGCAAGGAGAACTGGGGCTCCCCATGGTGATCTATGTGCTTTCTGAGATAAAATTCTTCACTTTTAAATAATCAAGTTGTTTCTCCCATTCTTCCATCTCAGCTAGGACCATGCGGTAAGGTGGAATAACTCAGTTTTGTTCCAGGCACTACTTCAATCTTGAACTTGACTTCTCATATTGGTGGAATTTTGGGTAGATCTTCTGAAAAAACTTCTAGATAATCATTTACCACTGGTATCAGTTCATTTGACTTTGGCTTGGCTTGAGTTGATATGATGAAAGAGTAACACATCATGACTCTCATACTTTTGAAGCATACTTTTAGCAATGGATTGACAGGTTCTAATGGCCTGTTAAGTTGGATCACCAACTTCTTATTCTTATCGGTAAGCACTTAGATCTTTATTTTCTTGCAGTTGATTTGGGCTTGATTCTTTTGCAACCAATCCATTACTAGGATTATGTCATAGTAATCCATCTCCAACAGTTACAAACTGGTAGTCAAGGCTTCTCCTTGAACTACTAGCTGACAATCTCAGTAAACTTGGTCGACTCTAACTGACGAACCAATGGGTCTACTCAAACAAATCGTACAAGTTAAAGGTTCAGCAAGTAATCCTAGTTTATTAGAAAGGTAGTATTGTACAGTCAAGTGGGGTTGCCTCTTCTTAAGCTCTCATAGTAAATACTAGACTTCCTTGGGCCGGGCTTTTCTTCGCCACTTCTGCCTTGTCCACTACGGTTATTAGTCTATGGGGCTCGTAGAAAAGGTTGAGCTTGGATGGGCCAGTTCGCAACTTGGATTTAAAGTAGAAGACGTTGAGCGTTGGTCTGTTTCAAAGTGTGGCACTCACTCCTGTAGTGTCCTTCAACTCCAAACTGGAAACATGTTAGTGACCCACTTCAGTTTCTTTTAAAGTTGTTGCCACCCTTTGACGAATTACCTCTCTAAAATTTTTTTGTTTTTTGTTTTATGATCTATTATCTTCAGATGTCTTCTCTTTCTTTAGCACTGCCAAGTAATCCTACTCTTTAGTATAAGCAGCATGGACAACATCTCTGAATGTAGTGATCCTCTAACTTATCAAGTACATACGAATTTTGTTTCTCAAACCTTTTTGAAATCTCACAATCTTGCCTTTTCATCATTTATAGTGGATGGAACGAAATGTCTGAGGTCTGTAAACTTTGACACATGATCAAAAACACTCATGCTTCCCTGCTCTAGCTCCATGAACTCTTTCATCTTGGTTATTTGAAGCGACTTTGGGAAGTGCCTGTCATAGAACAACACTTCTAAAATCCTTGTAACCCTTAGATCTCTTCAAAAATGGATTTGTGTGAGACCCTAAAAATTTCAAATATTATTTTGGAATTTTCCTTAATTTCTGGAATTTTTCTAAAGATTTAGTGGCGAAAAAATTTTATTTTCCACCATGGTTTGGGGTAGTTGACCAAATGTTGAATTTGACCTTTGACCAAGGTAAGACCTTAGAAAGGTAGAGTCCCACCCACAGACCCCGCGGTAAGAGTTTCATGCTATTTTGAGTTTGGGAAATTATTTTTTGAATTTCTCAAGTTTCCTTTCTCTTAGTTTCGCGATTTCCCTAAGGATAATTCCAATTTTTTGGAATTATTTTTCAGTCGATTTGGTGTTTTGATATCTCAAGAGTGTAGTACTCATTGAGACGAGTCCGTAGGATTTTTCTGAGTCCCGAGCCATTTTTAAGTTTGGAAGGAAGGGAAATTTGAAGAAAGGAGAGAACGCACCACGTGGCACGACACCACTGGCCAGGAGGCATTGACTGGGCGCTGACTTCACACCCAACCCAGCTGCCTTCTTTCTTCTCTTGGGCCCACGTGTCATGCTCCTCGAACTTCGAGCATTGAAAAACAACATAAAACTGAAACCTTTGCCCTTTTCTGAAACTATGAGCCATGAACATAAAACAATTTATTTAAATTAACTATGTTTCACAAAAACATTTGTACAAGCCAAGTTCTTTTAAAAGTGGTCTCACTGCCCCTCTTCTCTCTACTGTCTGCTCAGCCTGCTTAACTTGTAAAACAAATGTTGCACCCAACCAAAGGTGCACTGGGTTTAAACAAAAATCCGATAAGCTCATTAGAGCTCGTATGAGTGAAAACTTACAGTAATAACCTCATATCAAAATCAATAAAATAATCAAATGATAAAACTGACTTAAGCCTCAAATATAATAAAAACCATCCATCAACAATTAACTCGATAAATAATTCACATTATACTTCACTAAATTTTATCCTCAATAATCCTCATTACCCAATTAATCTTTAAACTAGCATAATTGTCATCAATACCGAATAAAACTCAATAAATCCTTTAAGCCGAAATTAACCTTAATAAACTTCAGGATATATAATCTTATACTGTACACACTTATCTAGCAATCAAGCATACAACAAACAAGGCTGCACACAAGTCTACCAAAATAACTGAACCTAATTTCACTCATTGTGACCACGTGACAAGACCAAACTGCCCTTCACGAAGTCTTTGCTCAAATTCTAAAATCTAGCAGCACAACGGCATCAAAAATAGAATTTCTCGAGCCAAAGTACCTATTAAGACCAGACAACTAACAAATCCTACAAAATCACAAAAACAGGTTGTTCAACGGTCACAATGGGCGATTGCCACCACACACAATGGCTGCCTAGCCTCAAAACAACACCAAAGAAACACCAACTACTCACCAAACACTCACCCAAGCTTGGAAAAGGCCCTACTAGGCTTTTGGGACGCTGAATGACACAAGAAATCACCCAACACGACCACCACGCATGGCAAAGCCGTGGTGGCCGTGCCTGCCCAACCTGGATAAATGACAAACACAGCTTTTAGCTTAAACCAAGCACATAGAAATGAAGAGGAGGTTGAGGGGATTGAAAGCCATACCTCACTAGATGGAAAAGCAGGAATTTGCCGGAGAAGCCGCAGCCTTCACAGCTTCGATTCACCGGGTATGGTGGTCCAACGACCCAATCGAACCCACCAACAGGCTGGGTTCAATGAGAGGAAGGGTTCTAGGTAGGTGGGAGGTCACGTCATCACCGAAATCTATGAGTCAAAGTTGGTGACACCCACAAGGCAAATCTAGATCTCAAGTTTTCGAGTGTTTCTGGGTTGAACCAAGACCAAAGGTAGGTGAAGAAGAGGAAGACGATCATGGCAAGCAAAAACCCAGCCTCAGCCACCGCCGGACGCGCCTCCACAAGTCGATGACAGTGGCAGCTGGAGAGAGATGCGCGAGAGAGAGAGCGAGAGAGAGAAAGAGAGAGAATGCATGAGAGAAGAAAGAGAAATATCAAAAAAAACTGACTTTTGGTATTTAAAAACCAGGTTTTCAAAATTACAAGTTTGCCCCTCACTTCACACGTTCGTAACTTCCAAACCGAATATCCGTTTGACGCATGCTTCATGTTTACGAACTCATGTGAATGAGGCCTTTTCAATGGACCCAAAGTCAAAACAAAACTTTGCTCGAACAAAAAATCAACTTTTGCTCAAGTTTAAAATTAACTTACAAAAACTCCAAAAACACTTTATTTCTCAAAGAAATTCCCAAACTTGGAAAAGTACAAGGTCTTACACCACATGACACCCCTAGCCCAAGCCTATTTCTTCTCTTCTCCTTCTCCTTCTCTCTCCTTCTCTTCTTTCTCTCTTTGGGCCGACCAAGCCTTGGGCTGCTACTCCTTCTTCTTCATTTGAGTTGCACGCCCAGTAGCTAGAAAGGCCAAACAAGGGCTAATTCCTTGAAAATAGCCCAGCAGCACCCTTGTTCACTCTTTTCCCCAAAGCCCAAAGACACCAAACAAAGCCCAAAGGCCCAAAGTCTAGAACCCTCTAGAAGGATCTAGAATTCTGAAATTCTAATTTAATTAATTTATTTGGGAATTCTAGAGACTTCCATCTCATCCTAGCCCTCTATTTCAATTCAATCTTGGCCATCCATTTCACCTTCACCCATCTATAAATATCTACCTTCCATCACTTTTATTTTCACACCAAAGCTCATTTGAGAGCTTCTCTCTCTACTACTTTATGGCTGTTGTTCTAGTGTTTCTCTCTCTAGGTTAGTGGCATTCTAGTGGTTTCTCTCATTAGAAATTCCAGTCTTTCTCTCTCCTAGGATCAAATAGAAAATTTTATATTTTGGTCGTAACTTTCTTTTAGAAGGTCCCATTGGTGAGTTGTCTTTGACCACATGTTCGTGGAGCCGAGCCCCACTTTTAGAGTTGAAGCTCTGTCGAAATTAGGATCTTCGTTTTTGAGTTTTCTGTAACCCACCCTCAAACCCTACTGAAGTGTTGCCGAAATTCCTTTAATTTTTGCTTGTGCTAACTAAACTCTTTTATTTTGTTATCTTTTTTGGTTAGTGGTATCGTCACTCTACCCATGGCAAGTCTTCAACTGGTAACCCTCTCACCCGACTTATTTAATCTGTTATTATTTAAGTTGTGGTTATAGCCATAGTGCTACTAAACAATTTTTACTTGTAAAATGAACCTAATAATATATTAAGGCCATATTTTTGGGAAACTTAACAACATGTTATCTAAGACCGGTCCATGAGCATACAGGTGTTAGGGACTGAGCTAGGGCTCCCTCTGTTTCCCATGCACTGATTTCGACACGTTGTAGGTTGAACACAGATCTACCTCCTCCACTTAAACTAAAATGAACTCAAGAAAAAACCCACGATCTAACATGACTGTCTGCCTCGGGGTGTAGGGTCATGTTGGATTAAGAATTCAGAGAAGCCTAGCCTTATGCTAGTGCCGAACCTCTGGGTTATACCTAGTCTAAACTAGACAAGGTCGAGGGCATGTATGTTTTAGTGCCGTTCTTTTGACTGTCGCCATTAGGTTCGAATCTCCAATTTTCCCAACAGGTACAAGTGGAAAGTGGCTAAGGACAGGGACAAGGACATGCAAAAAGGTTAAGGACAGAGACACTCGTGGTAAAACAGGTTGGGGGAGGTAACATATCCTGGTTAGAGGATTTCCTACTTATTTTCGTATATACGTATATAAAAGGTTTTTCACAGATAAAGTGCATGGTTTTTGTATGGCATATCTGTGTATGTTTTTCTGATACTCAGATTATGGCAACTTGAGAGTAAAAGGCATGTGTTATGACCTTGGGTTTCGATTCCATAAACCTCCAGGGGTAGTACGAACATGTTAGTTGAATGTCCTTCTAGGGAGGCTAACCTAGGCAGTATTACAGGTAAATGGATATTCTAACTACAGTATTGTTAAGGTGGTTAATTTCCTGATACTGGTAGATGGCCTTTTAGGATCGATTGTAGGTAAGTATATAAACTTTGTCACGCGTGACTAGATTTTCACTTAAAAAGCTGTATGAGCATGCAAAGGTTTTACTCACTAATTATTGGCATTATACGCATTGTTCATTGTTTGGCATTATACATTATTCTCATTGATTTTAGTTGTGTGTCGTTTTGCCTATTTTTCTGAAAACCTTATATCTATATACTTTCAAGTATTGTTTTCAAATCTGACCAGGATCTCTCCCGAGGGGAAGCGATGATCTAATGTGATGCTTACCCCTTACTGCACTCTTATGAGTGCAGGTAACCCAGTTGTTGACAACTAGGACTGAGGTCAATGGCATGGTACTTGCAGATTGTCAGAATCTACCTTATCTGGTTTAGATACTTTCTTTGGATTAGAGGCAGTGTCTCACTTTCATCCTCGTGGGTAGGACTCTCCATTGGCTACCCATGAGTCCAATTTGTTGCATCACTTTACCTATGGCAGAATTAGTCTGGAGCGTTGGGTTTTCCTAGTATATCTGTCTATCTATTGTTTATGTGTAAATTACTACTTGCTTATGTAGTGTTTAGGGTCATCGTTTTACTGAACTTATAACCTACTCAAGTTGGTACTTTAATATTTTAATCTAATGAGGTATTTTCAATAATTTTTTTTCCGCTGTACTTTACTACTCTAATCCAACCTAGTTTCATAACTCTAAAAGGCTTAACTCATTTTAAGGAGCTTGGGATTACAATACTCTCATGTAAGGGGTATTGTAGTCTTGGGATCTTTAAGACGGGTGCCGCTGTAGCGTTTCAACCGTTCTGGGGCATCACAATTCGGCTGAATCCTTCCTCTTCCAAAATCTGTTTTCGGCTAAAACCATAAAGAAAAATGGATTCGACTGAATGCCAAAGGTGGCTACAGACACCAAAAAGATGGTCTAGGCCACCACCCAAATGATGCCTGAGTGCATCAACAAAAGAGGCAATGCCCAAGAGCATTAAAAAATGCATGCTCAAGGTCATCGACTTCAATGCTAAATGGTAGTAGTGAAAATATCCTTCTTTGCCACTGCCAACAAAGAAAATATGGCTCTCTTTTTTTCCATCGAATTAATCAATTAAGGAAAATAAAAAGGCAAATGCCAAGCAAAAATAAAGAGGAGAGAGATTGGCTTCCTTGCTCTCTGCGGGCCACTATTTGCAAACAGATTAAGGAAGCTAGCCAACTGGGAGTTGTCTTTGCCTCTTCAAGTCACGGAAATGGAGCAAAATATTATATTGCTCTACTCCAGCAAACAAAACCCAAAATATGAAGCAAGGGCTGATCCACTTCTCCACTAGAAAGAAAAAGAAAAGAAGTAAATTGTAAATTGCAAAGCCTATGCCAATGGGCTATTTATTTCTTCAAAGGAAGGCAAATCCATCCAACAGTACGTGATAGATTTTGCTTAATAGACCATGTGCATGATAAATCCTCTGTACTTGGAGTCGCATATAAAATCCTATGAAGTCAACCTTCAGCAAAAGAAAAAGTGGTGAAACAAGTTAGCTCCATACCAACTCTGTCATGATCCAAACAAAAGCCCACGGATCATTAATCCAAAACAAAAGAAGGGAGTTGTCAAGCTTTGGTCATTTTCAAAATGGGAAAATTATTTACAAAGCCAACAACAAGAAATTACCCTCATTCAATTAAATATATCAATTAACAAATAATTGATATAAAAGTTAAACAAAGTCCAGTGGATAATTTTTCCTAAATTCACATTTTCCCATTATAAATATAAATTGTGTCAATTAATTAATAATTGACACAACACAATTAGTAGGCACATAACCAAATTTATATTAACCCATTAAAATAATAAATGTGTCATTTAACAAATAAATGATACAAAAATATTGATGGGCACATTAACTTCCAATCCAAATCCCAAATCCAAATTCCAAATTCATCATCTCATTTGGTACAAAACCATCTCTCAAATTGGTACAAAACCAACCAAATCAAAACTCTCAATGAAATACATTTGGATTGTTTCCCATCAAGGGTATATCACCTATACTTAAATTTAGGTGCAATAGCACACTACTACAGAAAAGCTAATAGACATCGGTTAATAGACAACGGTTTGTGCTTTATCCGTTATCTTAATTTACTACACAATAGTTTTGTGAAAACCATTATATAAAGGTCTAATATCCAATGATATTTAGTTTTGGGTTTTTTCTAAATTATTAAACACAATAGTCTTAATTGAAAACCGTTGTCTTGAAGTGAAGAAAAAAAAACACGCTCTCTCCCCTCGCACTTAAAAAACACGCTCTCTCTCTCTCTCTCCTCTATTTTTATTTCACGCTAGCTATACCTCCTAATTCTATCTTCACTTTCTTTCCTCTACCATTGTTCTTTATCTTCTGCTAAAAGCCCTAGCCAAATTCCTCTCACTATCTTCCTCTACCTCTCTAGCTCCATCAAAGTCTCTCTCTCTCTCTCTAGTCTTAGATCTCATAGAAAGATTTATACAAGATCTGGATGAGATCTGATTGGAAGATCAAAAACAGCTCCCATCGCAACGCGATCTCTAACTTGCTCTCGATCTCATCGAAACCCAAAATCAATTATCTCTTTCTCTCTCTACCACCGGCGGCATCATCGGCACTGCTCAAATCGTGGTCGAGGTTGGGTCGAATGACGGGCGACACCATTGTTATTGGTGCGGCAACTCCGTGAACAAATGAATCAAGTAGCTAGTGAGTGATGTTTTTCTTTTTTGAACTTTTAAAAAAATTTGAAACAATTACTATATATGATGATTTGGAGGTTCAGATTGCTCTCTCTCTCTCTCTCTCTTTTTCTCTCTATCTATTTCTTTTTTGTGAAATTTCTAATGCAGGCATCTCTCAATGAGAGTTGCGAAGACTGATTAACCAATATATATCATCCTCTACTTATTTAATTTTCTTGCTATTTATTTCCTCTTGCATGATTCTTTTGCGTGCTTGTCTTTTGGTCTTTGCATACTTTAAATGATGTTGATCTGCTACCCACTTGAAGCTATTAGCAAAATAAAATAAACTAAGCTATCATTTGTCTTTTGGACAAAGTTGCTGCCCACTTGAAGGTTATCTCTTGATCCATCAATTTTATGACTCCCTTTCATTAGTTAATGTAGTGCAGATATGGCAAATAAAAAAAAATCATTTAATATAATGCTTTACGAGATTTAATGGGTCTTTTGAAATATGAAATTAACGCTTGCTACTATAATTGGTTATATAGTGATGGTGTTTTGTAAGATGTATTCTACATCTTTGATATATTTACTTGGGTAAAAGTTATGTTGTCTACCATAATTGGCCATGTAGTGATGGTGTTTCTTTTTGAATTAATAATACAATTTTTATTTTCATTTGGCTGATTCTCAAATTTTCCCATTGTATTTAAGTATGGTGGAGTGTTGGTGATCAGGGTGGTGCCAAGAAGGTTATCATTTCTGCCCTAAATAAGGATGCACCTATGTTTGTTGTTGGTGTCAATGAGAAGGAATACAAGCCAGAGCTGGACATTGTTTCCAACGCCAGTGCACTACCAACTGCATGCCTTACTCCCCTCGCCAAGGTTTGAGTCTATTTGTGAGTGCTTACAGAATTGAAATATCAGCTAATGTTATACTAATGTGTTTCTTTGTTCAATTGTCTATAGGTTATCAATATATGACAAGTTTCAGATCAAGGATGCTATCAAGTAAGCCTTGTTTTGTTCTTCTTTTGTTTTTTGTTTTTCCTTATTTTTCCTTTTATAAAAGCAAATACATCAAGACTTTAACATAGAAATATCTATAACTTAGATTAATTATAAGTAATGATAGCAACTGACTTTATTAATTTGATCTTTCCTCATCTCTTCAAAAAGTGTAACTGATCGTCAGGAGATCATCAAAGGCTAGCTTATCTGTTTATCTGTTCCCATTAGTGTAAGTGTTCTGATTTGGGCTTATATTTTATGGTTGAATGTTAAGAACTTAACATTCAAGGTTATGGGCAGTAGCGCAATTGAGAATATTGTGATTTACTCTTGCCAATATTAAGGCACACCATACCAGTGGCTCAAAAGGATTACCCTGTTTGGAACATTCACTATTGTTGCCTTTACTTAGATCTTATCAAATGAAATTAAACCTTATTTGTGTAACTAGAGATCTATAATGTGAGATTTCAACATGATGAACCCATAATGTTTTAATTAGCATATATGAGGTTCTATTGCCTTTACATTAAAGTACAACCACTGTGCACGACCCCATACATTATTTATTTGATGCATGTTGTGTCGTTCAAGTCAAGTTTAATTTTCTTTGGTTTTCTTCAGAAAATTGAGCTGTGGAAATGAATGAAATGTGGACAAAAAGAGCTACAATTAGATGATAGGCTTGAAGGCAAGATGAAGGATGGGAGCAGAAATGATAGGAGTTGTGGACAGGGTAACTCTCCAATTCAAATGACAATGCTAGCTAGTCCTACTTGCTCCTCAAAAAGAGTTGCCATTCAAGCGAAGAGGATGGTTTAAAAGATGAAGAACTTGAAGAATTTTCACATTCAAGGTAATAAGTCATGAAGCTTTCTGTCTCCCTCTCTCTATCTGTATGTGTTTTTCTGTAAATTTTCTTGTGTGAATCCGTGTTATAGAATCTGACAAAGTACATTATAGGAAAGAATACCTGACTGGCTAACATGAATTTCCTAATCAGCAAGGATTCTTGGTCAGTGTTAACGCCTCCTTTAATCGCTTTTGCTCTTTCATTCTTTCTTTCCTTTTTTATTTCTTTCTTATTATGTCTTTTCAGTTTTCAGTTGGCTTCTAATAATCTCTCTATGTCTATGAATATTTCTCTTCTTTCAAATAGCTTGCTTCGAATGTCAAACTGAATATCATATTCTTACATGAATTTTCTCATTGAACATGAAATTTATCATTCTTGGTATGCTTTATTATTTATGAATGGAACTTAATTCATGTTAAGGTGATTAGAGGCAGAGCTTTTATATGGCCTTAATTCACGTTAAGGTGATTAGAGGCAAAGCTTTTATATGGCCTCTGATTATTTGATTGTTTAAACATTGGGACCTTTAAGTTTTATTTTTTTTCTCTTGTTTGTGCATGCTTGGTGTTGGTGAGGGTTGTGGAATCTCATTGGTAACTTGGTATTCATTAGTCATTATTGCAAGACAGTAAGTAAATGCTTTTTCCTGCGCTACTTTTATTTGTCAGTCTTTGACATGGAGTGAGGGGTGAAGGCTGTTTTAATACATGTAAATTACCAAATAGTTGGACTATTTAGCTCAAATGGGCAGTCTTATCTCTTCAAAATGTATATTTCATGTTAATTTATTATAGATGTTTAGTTTCCAATGAGTATTAGAAGAAAAAGAAGAAAACACATGGATTTAGGATGCGTTATGTATAGTTCTCTCAAAACCTTTGAATCTCTCATTTGTTAGTGGGAGTCATTTCATGAGTGAAGGAGGTGTTCATTACTATTCCAGTTTCTCCTGCTGCAATAGCTACATGGTGTATTTTTTTTTAAATTTGGGTTTCTTATGTTCATTATTTTTTATAAAATTTATTTTTGTGGATATGTACGCCATCATTCACCAACTGTTTATTAGAGATGGACTGTACAGGTATTACTTTGGCATATAATGAAATTCTAGAATTCTTATGTGTAACCTTTGTGTACAAATTTACTCCAGAGCTCATACAAAATGATCTAGACAAATATTATTGGAGTTGGCTTTTTAGTAGAAAGGAAAAAATAAAAAATGCATTTTCCTTTCTCAATATATAGTCACTTACCAATCTCAAATAGAGAATGAAATTTACTTTCAGCCGAGTTTAGATAAACTTTAAAAATCACTTGCACTCATTTTTTTGTATGGCTTTTACTTTGGCAGGGAGGAGCTGGAAAACATTTTCTTTGCCATGCCTGCGGTATTTATAGGTATGCTAGGTACATACCTATTTATTATTATCTGACTAACTTATTTGTAATTAATCTGCATTGGTTCTCTACTGTAGATGTTTAGGTAGATGCTTCTATACATGTGGCTCCACTGTAGGTGTTTGAGTAGTAGTTAGGTACATGCTTCTATACACTATCTATTTAGGTGCATGAACTCTTCTATTAATGAGTCGTGTATTTGTAGATTGGTGTTAGCTCAATAGATTTAAAGTATGAGTTTTATGTGCTTAGCATTATAAGTTCAAGATCTGTAATTAATTTGTTTGAATTAGTAAGAGGCTAGCTTTTAATTTCAAATTTTTTTAATTTTTATAATTCCAGTATTTTTGAGTCTTAATACTGATAATAGGATTCTCTACTTTGAGGTACATATGAGGTGAGGCCTAAAATTTATTTGTGTGAATTAGTAAGAGGCTTTTAATTTCACTTTTCTTTTTTGTTATTCCAATTTTTTTGAATCTTGATACTGATCTTGGGAGTGTAGGATTCTCTACTTTAAGTACATATGATTGAATGTAGGTACTTTGAGGTGCATACTGATTTTGGGATTGTAGGATTGTAGGATTGCATGATAATATTGATTCTAAAATGGTTATTTGCAGCTTATGCCTTAGTTTATATGAACTAGCTACTTATGCCTTAATTTATATGAACTATCTTGCAGCTTAATTAGTGGTTGTATGTTATTCTGATTATTTTAGTGGGAGTGGAGGATGGACAACACTTATACCTAAGAAGATATCGACGAAGTCCGGAGTGAATGGGGAATCCTTATGGGCAGTATATGTAGTACTTAATTACATTTTGGATTTTTGCAGACAAGCCAACATTTTAGACTTGATTATTTTGGAAGCCATGTGTATAGCTAGATTAGCTTAGGGTATATAATTGATCATTTTTGTATATTAGCTAGCTTGCTAGAATAGATAGATCGCATGAAGCTGCTACATATTTGTATTGAGGGCTGCTTTTTGAATATGAGATTGGGGTTTTGTATATGGATTTAGATTCAAGGAGTAAGATAGCTAGATATATACAATTTCTAGCTTGAAGTACATACATTATATTATTTGATTGATTATCAATTACAAAAGTCATTATAAATTCTTGTGTAAATGTAGAAGAATCTGGGATGGAACCATTTAATTGTTGATAATTGCACTGTGTGGAATCAGGTGAAAGTAGATGTAAAGAGGGGCATACTACAACAATTAATTGTTAAAAACTGTTGTACTAATAAATTTCTTGCAACAAATTTCAGCAAAAAACAGATGTATTTATCTATTATACACATCGGACAATAAGAGAAATAATATTAGTAGACATCGGTTTATTCATATAAACTATTGTTTTCTAAAGATTATGACAACGGTTTTTCTAATACAACCATGGTATAAAACATTTATAACCACACATATAATTTAAATGGTTAACTCTACACAACGGTTCCCACAATAAAACCGTGTTTTTGGTGCATTAATACAACGGTTTTAAAATTTAATCGAGGTAATAAATGCATATAGACATAGATAATGGTATTAGCTTAGTCAGTATGAACAATGGTTACTGATACAAAACCGTTGTCTAAATGACATTTTAGCTCGTTTTCAGACAAAAAAAAGATGTGTAGTGCATGAAAATTAAGAAAAACCGTTGTGTAAGTTTCGATTATACAACTATTTATTTTAGGAAATCGATGTGTAAAATGGTACTCAACAATAGTTTTACTTATACGATGGTTTTTTATGGAATATATACAACAGTTGGCTACAAGGAACCATTGTCTTAAATTAAGTAACACAACGGTTGACAACCGTTGTCTAGTCTTATACCAATGCACGTCGGTCGATTATACGACGGTTTTCGGAGGCATTAGACCACGGGTAAAACCCGTTGTCTATTTGCTTTTCTGCAGTAGTGAACACCCAAAGCGGATCTTCAGGGCTAGCACGCTAATCGAGACATTAGAGAGTGCTTTCTCACCTCTTTCTTGTGAATAGGGCACATTTTAGTGCAATTTGGACCAAGTTAGACTGAGTATGCACCCAAATGACGTATTCGTGAATTCTTAGCACCTAAAGTTTTTCTTTGGGGCTTGAACGCTTATCAAGACATGAGAGAGTGCTTCCCCATGTCTTTCTTTCAACCGGGGAACGTTTTGGTGCAACTGTAATCGACTTGGACTCAGTGTGTACTGAAATGACATTTTCGTGCATCCTGAAGACCTCAAGTGGATCCTTTGGGTTAGCACGCTAATATTGAGAAACGAGAAAGTGCTTCCTTATGTCTTTCTTGCCCAGCAAGGAAGTTTTGGTACAATTTGGGCGAATTCGGACTGAGTACGCACCGAAATGATGTTTCCGTGCATTCTTAACACCTAAGGTGGTTCTTTAGGGCTGGGATGCTAATCAAGACATGAGAACGTGCGTCCTCATGTCCTTCTTGCCAACCGGGCATGTTTTGATGCAATTTAGACGAAATTAAACTGAATATGCATTGAAATGAGGTTTTACTTCCTTCTGAACACGAAATGTGCTTCTTGAGGGCTAGAAGCTTAATCGAAGCATGAGAATGTGCTTCTTGCCAACCGCGCACCTTTTGGTGCAACTTTCGCCGAGTTGTGCACAGTGGGCACCGAAATGACGTTCCACACATTCTGAACAACTAAACTGGTTCGTTGGGGCTAGCACTCTAGTCCAAACAGGAGAAAGTGCTTCCTCATGTCCTTATTGCCAACCGGGGATGTTTTGGCACGATTGAAACGAAATTGGGTTGCGGAGACACTGAAATGAGGTTTCGTGTGTTCTTAACATCTAAAGTGGTTCTTTAGGGCTGGCACGGTAATCGAGATAGGAGAACGTGCGTCCTCATGTCCTTCTTGCCAACCGAGCACATTTTGATGCAATTTAGTTGGAAGTAGACTGAGTATGCACTAAAATGAGGTTTTAGTTACTTCTTAACATGAAATGTGCTTCTTGAGGGCTAGAACGTTAATTCAAGCATGAGAACGTGCTTCCTGCCAACCGCGCACGTTTTGGTGCAACTTTAACCAAGTTGTGCACAGTGTGCACCGAAATGACGTTCCATGCATTCTAAGCACCTAAACTGGTTCGTTGGGGCTAGAACACTATTCCAAACAAGAGAAAGTGCTTCCTCATGTCCTTATTGCCAACCGGGAACGTTTTGGTGCAATTGAAATGAAATTAGGTTGAGGAGGCACCGAAATGAGGTTTGCATGCGTTCTTAACAAAAGTGTGTGCTTCTTGAGGGTTAGAACGGTAATCCAAGAATGTGAAAGTGCTTCCCCACATCTTTCTTGCCCACCGAGCACGTTTTGGTAGAAATTGCACGAAATTGGATTGAGTACGAACCGAAATGATGTTTTCAGGCCTTCTAAACACGAAATGTGCTTCTTTAGGGCTAGAATACTAATTCAAGCATGGGAAAATGCTTTCCCATGTCTTTCTTGTCAACCGATAACGTTTGGGTGCAACTTACAGTGTGTGCAACGAAATGACGATATGTTCACTCCTAACACCCAAAGCGGTTCTTTGGGGCCACCACGCTAATTGAGACATCAGAGATTGCTTCCTCACCTCTTTCTTCCAAATTGAACCAAGTTAGACTGAGTATGCAGCAAAATGACATATTCGTGCATTCTTAGCAGCTAAAGTTGTTCTTTGTGGCTTGAACGCTTATCGAGACATGAGAGAGTGCTTCCCCATGTCTTTCCTTCGGCCGGGGAATGTTTTGGTGCGACTTTAATCGAGTTGGACTCAGTGTACACCTGAATGACGTTTTCGTGCATTCTTAAGACCACAAGTGCATTCCTTATGTCCTCCTTCCCACCAAGGAAGTTTTGGTACAATTTGGACGAATTCGGACTAAGTACGCACAGAAACGATGTTTTCGTGCATTCTTAACACCTAAACTTGTCCTTTAAGGCACGCTAATCGAGCCATGAGAACGCGTGTCATCTTGTCCTTCTTGCCAACCAGGCATGTTTTGATGCAATTTAGACGAAATTACACTGAGCATGCACTGAAATGATGTTTTAGTTCCTTCTTAACACGAAATGTGCTTCTTGAGGGCTAGAACGTTAATCCAAGCATGAGAACGTGCTTCTTGCCAACCGCGCACATGTTGGTGCAACTTTAGCCAAGTTGTGCACAGTGTGCGCCGAAATGATGTTCCAAGCATTCTTAAAACCTAAACTTGTTCGTTGGGGCTAGAACACTAATGCAAAAAAGAGAAAGTGCTTCCTCATGTCCTTATTCCCAATCGGAGACGTTTTGGTGCAATTGAAACGAAAATGGGTTGAGGAGGCACCGAAATGTGGTTTTCGTGCGTTTTTAACAAAATCATGTGCTTCTTGAGGGCTAAAACGCTAATCCAGGAATGAGAAAGTGCTTCCCCACATCTTTCTTGCCAACCGGGCACGTTTTGGTGGAAATTGCACGAAATTGGATTGAGTAGGCACTGAAATGATATTTTCGTGCCTTCTAAACATGAAATGTGCTTCTTTAGGGCTAGATTGCTAATCCAAGCATGGGAAAGTGCTTCCCCATGTATTTCTTGCCAACCGATAATGTTTTGGTGTAACTTCAACCAAACTGTACAATGTGTGCACCGAAATGATGTTTTCGTTCACGTCTAACACCCAAAGTGGTTCTTAAGGGCTAGCACGATAATCGAGACATTAGAGAGTGCTTCCTCACCTCTTTCTTACGGTTTTGGAACAATTTGGACCAAGTTAGACCGAGTATGCACTGAAATGACGTATTCGTGCAATCTTAGCACTTAAAGTTGTTCTTTGGGGCTTGAACGCTTATCGAGACATGAGAGAGTGCTTCCCTATGTCTTTCTTCCAACCGGCGATCGTTTTGGGGCAACTTTAATTGACTTGGACTCAGTGTGCACCGAAATGACGTTTTGGTGCACCCTTAAGCCTAAAATAGATCCTTAGGGTTAGCACACTAATATCGAGACATGAGAAAGTGCTTCCTTATGTCTTTCTTGCACACAAAGCAAGTTTGGGACCATCTGGGTTAATTCAGACTGAGTACGCACCGAAATGATGTTTTTGCACATTCTTAACACCTAAAGTGGTTCTTGCCGATCGGGCACGTTTTGATGCAATTTAGATTAAAGTAGACTGTGTATGCAATGAAATGAGGTTTTAGTTCCTTCTCAACTCAAAATGTGCTTCTTGAGGGCTGGAACGTTAACCCAAGCTTGAGAATGTGCTTCTTGCAAACCGAGCACGTTTTGGTGCAACTTTAACCAAGTTGTGCACAATGTGCACCGAAATGACGTTCCATGCATTCTTAGCACCTAAACTGGTTCGTTTGGGCTAGAACACTAATCCAAACGAGAGAAAGTGCTTCCTCATGTCCTTATTGCCAACCGAAGATGTTTCGGTGCAATTGAAACGAAATTGGGTTGTGGAGGCACCAAAATGAGGTTTTCGTGCGTTCTTAATAAAAGAATGTTCTTCTTGTGGGCTAGAATGCTAATTCAAGAATGAGAAAGTGCTTCCCCACATCTTTCTTGCCAACCGGGCACGCTTTGGTGGAAATTGCACGAAATTGGATTGAGTACGCACCGAAATAATGTTTTCGTGCCTTCTATACACGAAATTGCTTCTTTCGGTCTAGAAAGCTAATCCAAGCATAGGAAAGTGCTTCCCCATGTCTTTCTTTGATCCAGGGAACATTTTGGTGCAACTTTAGTCGAATTGGACTTAGTGTGCACCGAAGTGATGGTTTTGTGCATTCTTAAGACATCAAGTGGATCATTAGGGTTAGCACGCTAATATCAAGACATGAGAAAGTGCTTCCTTATGACTTTCTTGCCCACCAAGGAAGTTTTGGTGCAATTTGGACGAATTCGGACTGAGTACGCACTGAAACAATGTGTTCGTGCATTCTTAACACATAAAGTGGTTTTGTAGGGCTGGCATGTAACACCCCGCACCTTTCAAAAATGGTTTTGAAAAGTTTTTTTTAAAGGTTTTCGGGATTTTATTTGGAAAGTAAAACGTTTTGGACGTTTTTCAAATTTTAAAGTTTGACTTTTAAAAAGGGGAAAAGTTGACTTTTTGTTCTGGAGGTCTTTTCGCGTTGACCTTGGGTCCGTTAGGAAGGTCTCGTCCTCACGAGTTCGTAGACACGTAGCACGCGTTGAACGGAGCTACGGTTTGAAAGTTACGGACGTGTGAAGAGAGGGGCAAGTTGGTAATTTTGGAAAAGTTGGTTTTTAAAAAGGGCATAGAAGCCCAAAAATTTCCAAATTTCTCTCTCCTCTCTCATGGCGCGTCTCTCTCTTCCTTGCGACCCATCACCCAGCCGTGACCTTCGCCGGCGCGTGGGGGCGCGTCCGGCGGCGGCTGGAGTCGATCTTCGGCTCGCCGTGCTCGCACCGCCTCCCTCTTCCCTCCGGTGGTGGCGGTTTCCTGTGGAACAGCCCAGAACGCGAGAATCCGAGAGTGCAGTCGGCATCACCGTCGGCGATCTCGGCGTTTCCGGCGACGACGCGACCTCCCACCTACCCAGATCTTCTCCCCTCGTCAAGCCCAGCTTGTTGGTGGGTTCGATTGCACCGTTGGACCGCCGTGGGCGGCGGATTGAGTGTGGGTGTGCCGCCGGCCTTCCGGCCAGTTTTCGTCAGTTTCCGGCCACTTTTGGCCGTCGACCCAATTGACCGCCGTTGACTACCCGTTGACCGTCGTAGGACTCGCTGCGTGTGACGGTTCCAGCGGCTGTTTCCTTGGTTTTAGGCCTCGGGCCAACCACCCGAGCTTGTGGGTACGCTCGGCTTGGGAATTTGTACCCCCGATGCCGTTATGCTGCCGGATTTTCGAATCCGAGCAAAGGAGTCACGAAGGACACGAAGGGTAGTTTAGTCTTTTCGCGTGGTCGCGGTGAGTGAACCTAGGATCCTTTAACTCTCAGTTAGTTAGTTACTTGGCTGTTTTGAATGCTTGGTCGTTTGATTGCTGGTGCTAGTTAAGAAGGGTACGAAATTAGGAATGAAATTTAAGTAAGGGTTTAGCGGTTTGTTGAGGACCGGTGAGTCCAGGTGGAGACTTTGGTTAGGATTAGGATTCCCGGGGGTTTTAAGGTTATTGTTTTTTTTAAAGTGATTTAGTATGGATTTTGGTTTTGGAAACCGATTTTAAGAACTCAGTTTATTCTTGGTTAAAGATAAAGATTTGATCTTATTGTCAGTTTTTGGAAACTTTGGTTCTTTCAGAAAAGATTTTATTAGTTGTGGTTTGAAAAACTCAAAAGTGGATTTAAATTGCCGTATGAGTACCCAGCTACAGATAAGTTCAGTAAGGTCTTTGGGACCCATCGTGACACACACATAGGCTTTGGGCCGTGTGTTGCGGTGCCTCGCCCTTTGGGGGCAGCTCTGCGTGCACGTATGACAGTTATTTGCCCTGCCTGTACGATGCAGAATTCCGTACAGGTGTATGGCCAGTTAGCTTTGCCCTGCCTGCACGATGCAGAATTCCGTGCAGGTGTATGGCCAGTTAGATTCGCCCTGCTCGTACGATGCAGCATTCCGTACGAGTGTATGGCCAGTTTTCCAGGGTACTTATATGATGGTTTTTATTTATATTGTTAACTTACAGTTGTTTTTGAGAATTATAGTTTCAGTTCTTAATGGATATTTTGAGAACCTGACTAGTTTTATAGATTTATCGAAGTTTTCAGTTCTTATTTCATAAATTGGGACTTTGATCAGCTTTATTGTTTCTAAAAGAGTTTGCAAAATAGATTTCAAACGCGGGTTTCTACAAAGAGTTTTCAGTGGATTTATAAAATGTTTCAAAGCTAGGGGGAATCTCAAGGGGTGACAGTGAAGTGTTGGGAAACTTTGAATTAAAAGGATTAGATGAAAATTGATTACCGGGATTTGAGTAACAAAGGGCATTTGAGATTTGAGGGTAAGTAAAAAGGTTTCGGAGTATCAGTGGTTAATTGAGGATTTAGTGGGTTATAAAGGTTAGTTGAGGATAGTGGAAGGATTAATTGAGGGTTAAGTTAGTTTTGAATGGATATCGAGGATTATAAGATTATTGGAGAATCTAGTGGAATTCTAAGTCAGGACCTTGTGGTGGGAACCGAGGTGATTTCTAGTTCAGGGGATCAATTGAGGATAATTGAGGCATTACAGTTTAGGGACAGCGAATTGGATTGGTTAGAGGATTGACGAACATGTTAAGGATTATGATTTATGATTTGTGGTTTGATTGTGATTTGAGGCTTAGAATGTATTGTGATTTGATTATTTTAATTGAGTTTATTTTGAGGTTTACAGTTGGATTCACTCATACGAGCTCTAGTGAGCTTACCGGGTTTGTGTGTAAACCCGGTGCACCTGTGGTTGGGTGCAGGGTTTGGTTTTGCAGGGGAGCAGGCTGAGGAAGCAGTGGAGAGAAGACGAGGCAGTGGGACCAGCATTGTTTTCAGAAAGTTATTTTACACTGTGACTTTTATGTAAAAGGTTTTACATTTGGTTTTATAATTTTTAGTTGATACAAAATTTCAGTTGTGCTTTCATAAATTATGTTATATTCATGGCTCACAGTTTCAGAAAAAGGGCCCACAGGAAACAGTTATCAGTTTTCAGTAGTTTAGGCACGTGCCCGAGGCTCGGGGCGTGTCATGGCATGCTAATCGAGACATGTGAACGTGTGTCATCATGTCCTTCTTGCCAACCGGGCATGTTTTGATGCAATTTAGACGAAAGTAAACTGAATATGCATTGAAATGAGGTTTTACTTCCTTCTGAACACGAAATGTGCTTCTTGAGGGCTAGAAGCTTAATCGAAGCATGAGAATGTGCTTCTTGCCAACCGCGCACCTTTTGGTGCAACTTTCGCCGAGTTGTACACAGTGTGCACCGAAATGACGTTCCGTGCACTCTGAAAACCTAAACTGGTTTGTTGGGGCTAGAACGCTAATCCAAACAAGAGAAAGTGCTTCCTCATGTCCTTATTGCCAACCAGGGACGTTTTGGCGCAATTGAAACGAAATTGGGTTGAGGAGGCATTGAAATGAGGGTTTCGTGCGTTCTTAACAAAAGCATGTGCATCTTGAGGGCTAGAATGCTAATCCAAGAATGAGAAAGTGCTTCCCCACATCTTTCTTGCCAACCAGGCACGTTTTGGTGGAATTGCATGAAATTGGATTGAGTACGCACCGAAATGATATTTTCGTGCCTTCTAAACACGAAATGTGCTTCTTTAGGGCTAGAATGCTAATCCAAGCACCAAAAATTACTTCCTCATGTCATTCTTGCCAACTGATAACGTTTTGTTGTAACTTTAACCAAACTGTATATTGTGTGCACCGAAATGACGTTTTCGTTCACTCCTAACACCCAAAGTGGTTCTTTTGGGGTAGCACACTAGTCGAGACATTAGAGAGTGCTTGCTGACCTCTTTCTTACGAATCGGGCACGTTTTGGTGCAATTTGGACCAAGTTAGACAGAGTATCCACCGAAATGACGTATTCATGCATTCTTAGCACCTAAAGTTGTTCTTTGGGGCTTGAACGCTTCTCGAGACCTGAGAGAGTGCTTCCCCATGTCTTTCTTTCAACCGGGGAACATTTTGTGCAAATTTAATCGACGTGGACTCAGTGTGCAACGAAATGACGTTTTCGTGCATCCTTAAGGCCTCAAGTAGATCCTTAGGGTTAGCACGCCAATATCGAGACATGAAAAAGTGCTTGCTTATGTCTTTCTTGGCCACCAAGGAAGTTTTGGTGCAATTTGGACGAATTTGGACTGAGTGGTTCTTTTGGACTGGCACGCTAATCGAGACATGGGAACGTGCGTCCTCATGTCCGTGTTGCCAACCGGGCACGTTTTCCTACAACTTAGACGAAAGTAGATTGAGTATGCACTGAAATGACATTTTTGTTCCTTCATAACACGAAATGTGCTTCTTGAGGGCTAGAACGTTAATCCAAGCATGAGAACGTGCTTCTTGCCAACCGAGCATGTTTTGGTGCAACCTTAACCAAGTTGTGGACAGTGTGCACCGAAATTACGTTCCATGCATTCTTAAAACCTAAACTGGTTCGTTGGAGTAAGAATGCTAATCCAAACAAGAGAAAGTGCTTCCTCATGTCCTTATTACCAACCGAGGATGTTTTGGTGCAATTGAAACGAAATTGGGTTGAGGAGGCACCAAAATGAGGTTTTCGTGTGTTCTTAACAAAAGCATGTGCTTCTTGAGGGCTAAAACGCTAATCCAAGAATGAGAAAGTGCTTCTCCATATCTTTCTTGCCAACGAGGCACGTTTTGGTGGAAATTGCACGAAATTGGATTGAGGATGCTCCGAAATGATGTTTCCGTGCCTTCTAAACACGAAATGTACTTATTTAGGGCTAGAACGCAAATCCAAGCATGGGAAAGTGCTACCCTTTGTCTTTCCTGCCAACCGATAACGTTTTGGTGCAACTTGAACCAAACTGTACAGTGTGTGCACCGAAATGACGTTTTTGTTCACTCCTAACACCCAAAGTGGTTCTTTAGCGCTGGCACGCTAATCAAGAAATTAGAGAGTGCTTCCTCACCTCTTTCTTGCGGTTTTGGTGCAATTTGGACCAAGTTAGACTGCGTATGCACCGAAATGACGTAGTCATGCATTCTTAGCACCTAAAGTTATTCTTTATGGCTTGAACGCTTATCGAGACATGAGAGAGTGCTTCCCCATGTCTTTCTGTCAACCGAGTAACGTTTTGGTGGAACTTTAATTGACTTAGACTTAGTGTACACCGAAATGATGTTTTCGTGCATCCTTAAGGCCTCAAGTAGATCCTTAGGGTTAGGACGCTAATATCGATACATGAGAAAGTGCTTCCTTATGTCTTTCTTGCCCACCAAGGAAGTTTTGGTGCAATTTGAACGAATTCGGCTGAGTACAAACCGAAACGATATTTTCGTGCATTCTTAACACCTAAAGTGGTTCTTTAGGGCTGGCTTGCTAATGGAGACAAGAGAACATGCGTCATCATGTCCTTCTTGCCAACTAGGCATGTTTTGATACAATTTAAACGAAAGTAGACTGAAGATGCACTGAAATGAGATTTTACTTCCTTCTTAACACGAAATGTGCTTCTTGAGGGCTAGAAGCATGAGAACGTGCTTATTGCCAACCGCACACGTTTCGGTGGAACTTTAGCCAAGTTGTGCACCTAAACTGGTTCGTTGGGGCTGGAACGCTAATCCAAACAAGAGAAAGTGCTTCCTCATGTCCTTATTGCCACCGGGGATGTTTTGGTGCAATTGAAATGAAATTGGGTTGAGAAGCCACCGAAATGAGGTTTTCGTGCATTCTTAACAAAAATATGTGCTTCTTGAGGGTTAGAACGCTAATCTAAGAATGAGAAAAGTGCTTCTCACACCTTTCTTGCAAAACGGGCACGTTTTGGTGGAAATTCCACGAAATTGGATTGAGTATGCACCGAAATGATGTTTTTGTGCCATCTAAACATGAAATATGCTTCTTTAGGGCTAGAATGCTAATCGAAGCATGGGAACGTGCTTCCTTATGTGTTTTTTGCCAACCGATAACGTTTTGGTGCAACTTTAACAAAACTGTACAGTGTGTGCACCGAAATGACATTTTAGTTCACTCCTAACATCCAAAGTGGTTCTTTAGGGATGACACGCTAATCGAGACATTAGAGAGTTCTTCCTCACCTCTTTCTTGCGAATTGGGCACGTTTTGGTGCAATTTGGACCAAGTTAGACGGAATATGCACTGAAATGAGGTTTTACTACCTTCTTAACACGAAATGTTCTTCTTGAGGGCTAGAACGTTAATCCAAGCATGAGAATCGGGCACGTTTTGGTGTAATTTGGACCAAGTTAGACTGAGTATCCACCGAAATGATGTATTCATGCATTCTTAGCACCTAAAGTTGTTCTTTGGGGCTAGAACACTTATCGAGACATGAGAGAGTGCTTCCCCATGTCTTTCTTTCAACTGGGGAACATTTTGGTGCAACTTTAATCGACCTGGACTCAGTGTGCACCGAAATGACGTTTTCGTGCATCCTTAAGGCCTCAAATGGATCCTTAGGGTTAGGACGCTAATATCGAGACATGAGAACGTGCGTCCTCATTTCCTTCTTGCTAACCGAGCACGTTTTGATGCAATCTAGACGAAAGTAGAGTGGGTATACACTAAAATGAGGTTTTAGTTCCTTCTTAACACGAAATGTGCTTCTTGAGGGCTAGAACGTTAATCCAAGCATGAGAATGTGCTTCTTGCCAACCGCGCACGTTTTGGTCCAACTTTTATGAAGTTGTGCATAGTGTGCACCGAAATGACGTTCCATGCATTCTTAACATCTAAACTGGTTCGTTGGGGCTAGAATGCTAATCCAAATAAGAGAAAGTGCGTCCTGATGTCCTTATTGCCAACCAGGGTCGTTTTGGTGCAATTGAAATGAAATTGGGTAGATGAGGCATTGAAATGAGGTTTTCGTGCGTTCTTCACAAAAACATGTGCTTCTTGAGAGCTAGAACGCTAATCCAAGAATGAGAAAGTGCTTTCCCGCGTCTTTCATACCAACCGGGCACATTTTGGTGGAAATTGCACGAAATTGGATTGAGTACGCATCGAGATGTTGTTTTCCTACCTTCTTAACACGAAATGTGCTTCTTTAGGGCTAGAATGCTAATCCAAGCACAGGAAAGTGCTTCCCCATTTCTTTCTTGCCAACCGATAACGTTTTGGTGCAACTTTAACCAAACTGTACAGTATGTGCACCGAAATGACATTTTTGTTCACTCTTAACACCCAAAGTGGTTCTTTAGGGCTAGCACGCTAATCGAGACACTAGAGAGTGCTTCCTCACCTCGTTCTTGGTAATCGGGCACGTTTTGGTGAAATTTGGACCATGTTTGACTGAGTATGCACCGAAATGATGTATTCGTGCATTCTTAGCATCTAACGTTGTTCTTTGGGGCTTCAACGCTTATCGAGACATGAGCGAGTGCTTCCCCATGTCTTTCTTTCAACCAGGTAACGTTTTGGTGCAACTTTATTCGACTTGGACTCAGTGTGCACCGAAATGACGTTTTCGTGCACCCTTAAGGCCTCAAGTGGATCCTTAAAATTAGCACGCTAATATCGAGACATGAGAAAGTGCTTCCTCATGTCTTTCTTGCCCACCAAGGAAGTTTTGCGGACGAATTTGGATGAATTGGGACTAAGTACGCACCAAAATGATGTTTTCGTGCATTTCTAACACCTAAAGTTGTTCTTTAGGGCTGACACGCTAATCGAGACATGAGAACGTGTGTCCTCATGTTCTTCTTGCCAATCGAGCACGTTTTGATGCAATCTAGACGAAAGTAGACTAAGTATGCACTGAAATGAGGTTTTAGTTCCTTCTTAACACGAAATGTGCCTCTTGAAGGCAAGAACGTTAATCCAAGCATGAGAACGTGCTTCTTGCCAACCGCGCGCATTTTGGTGCAACTTTAACCAAGTTTTGCATAGTGTGCACCAAAATGACATTCCATGCATTCTTCACACCTAAACTGGTTCGTTGGGGCTAGAATGCTAATCGAAACAAGAGAAACTACTTCCTCATGTCCTTATTGCCAACCGGGGACGTTTTGGTGCAATTGAAACGAAATTGGGTTGAGGGGGCACTGAAATGAGGTTTTCATGCGTTCTTAACAAAAACATGTGCTTCTTGAGGGCTAGAACGCTAATCCAAGAATGAGAAAGTGCTTCCCCACATCTTTCTTGCCAACCGGGCACGTTTCGGTGGAAATTGCACGAAATTGGATTGAGTACGCACCGAAATGATGTTTTCATGCCTTCTAAACACGAAATGTGCTTTTTTTTGGGCTGGAATGCTAATCCAAGCATGGGAAGGTGCTTCCCATGTCTTTCTTGCCAACCGATAACGTTTTTGTGCAACTTTAACCAACCTGTATAGTGTGTGCACTAAAATGACGTTTTCGTTCACCTATAACACCCAAAGTGGTTCTTTAGGGCTAGCACGCTAATCTAGACATTAGAGAGTGCTTCCTCACCTCTTTCTTGCCAATCGGGCACGTTTTGGTGGAATTTGGACCAAGTTCTACTGAGTATGCACCGAAATGAAGTATTCGTGCATTCTTAGCACCTAAAGCTGTTCATTGGGGCTTGAACGCTAATCAAGACATGAGAGAGTGTTTCCCTATGTCTTTCTTTCAACAGGAAAACATTTGGTAAAACTTTAATCGACTTGGACTCAGTGTGCACTGAAATGACGTTTCGTACATCCTTAAGGCCTCAAGTGGATCCTTAGGGTTAGCACGCTAATATCGAGACATGAGAAAGTACTCCCTTATGTCTTTCTTGCCCACCAAGGAAGTTTTGCGGACGAATTCGGACTGAGTACGCACCGAAATGATGTTTTTGCGCATTCTTAACACCTACAGTGGTTCTTTATGGCTGACACGCTAATCGAGATATGAGAACATGCGTCGTCATGTTCTTCTTGCCAATCGGGCACGTTTTGATACAATTTAGACGAAATTAGACTGAGTATGCACTGAAATGAGGTTTTAGTTCCTTCTTCACACGAAATGTGCACGTTAATCCAAGCATGAGAACGTGCTTCTTGCCAACCGCGCACATTTTGGTGCAACTTTAACCATGTTTTGCACAGTCTGCAACGAAATGACGTTCCATGCTTTCTTAACACCTAAACTGGTTCGTTGGGGCTAGCACGCTAATCCAAACAAGAGAACGTGCTTCCTCATGTCCTTATTGCCAGTCGGGGACGTTTTGTTGCAATTGAAACGAAATTGGGTTGACACTACTACAAATTTGCTCATAGATATCACCACCATTATATCGGTTTCAAATGTAACGGATATAATAAATTGTATAATATCTTTTTAATTTTTTTGTGTCAAATACTGATATGTATACAATTTTAAATATCCTCAGGATTTTCAATTCGATATAATAAGTTTTGCCATTTTAAGTCACTTAAAAATTTTCTGATATCTATAACAAAACACCCACTGTTCACAACTAATAACATGGACTTAGCACCCGATACCTCAGTTCACCCACACTGAATACAAGTCCTGTACACCACAGAGTTCACTCACCGCCTCACCCACCCATTGTCGATCTCACCCAAGCTTCTCGTCGAGGCGCGCGAAGTGGCTGGGTTTCCTTGGCAAGATATATCCTCAGATCTCTACGCGCAAAGTGGTTGGGTTTCCTTCGCAAGATATTTCCTCTCTACGCGCGAAGTGGGTTTGGGTTTGGGGCTTTTGCATATCTTTCCTCTCTTGCCAGATATTTCATCTAATCCTTGTCCTGCCATCGTCGATCGCTGGTAAGTGGTCTTCCTCTCTCTATGGTTCTAATTCCAAAATTAATTAGGGTTTTGGTTTCTAATTTTGGGGAAAGCTCATCAACAACGTGTTTGCAGGTTGAGGGAAGCTCATGGGGACTTCAATTGGACCTGGCCCCTAATCGAAATGCTTGGGTAACTGATTTTCCCCACAAACCACTCGACCTGAATTCCAAGAGTGCAGTAATTCACTTTCCCCCATGAGACATTGCTATTGACAAAGTATTTTCTTAGATAATCTAGTACAGGCAATTGTTTCCTTTATAAATTGACATTACTTACCTTTGCCTTTTGCCCTTTGCTAGAGCGTTTGAGTGAGAGCTTTTGCCCGTTGCCAGAGCCTTTGAGTGATAGCTTTTGCCTACGATTCTAGCTGGTTCCATTGAGGTATGTATTGTTTATACAATTTTTCTGCAACTTTAATGTTTGTCTTAAAATGCAAGTGTGATTTGGTGTTGGAATAAGGTGTCTTTCTGTAGGATTTTCATTTGATTGTGTTCTAGAAAATTGATTAGGGAAAATTGCTACTTGGGCTGCCTTTTGCTAAAATATGTACTTAGATAATTTCTTTCGAAATATCTAATGCGCCGTATAAGTCTCTATATATATGAATTTTGTTGTGGCTGGCCAGACCTATACTTATTGATTAATTGATGATAAATATCATTCATGGTTTGGTGTTGTAAAATGCAAGTGTGATTTGTTGTTGGAAATAGGTGTCTTTCTCCTGAATTTTTTATTTGATGGTGTGCGAGGAAATTGATTACGGACAATTGTTAATGTGCTTCCTTTTGCATATGTGTTCTTGGTTTCATATTGAACTTGTTTAAGTTTTTTTGTAAGATCTATGGATAAAACATGGATGCATGCTGATAGAAGGTCTTTGCAGTATGAGGAGGGAGTTGAGAGTTTTTTGAGATTTGGATTACAGAATCCTTCCAATCATAAGTACATCCACTGTCCTTGTTTGAGATGTGTAAACTTGAAAAAGTATACCATTAGAGTGATTAGAGAGCATCTTTAATTTAATGGATTTGACACAAGGTATAAGAATTGGAAATGGCATGGTGAAGTTGCTGGGATAGATACAAGTAGAGCTGCAAAAAATGAAATAGAAATTAGTGTCTTTGGGTCTGAAACATTGGACATGTGCGAGAGTGCCTTTGATAATTTCAATGATGATCCAAATATGTTTAGGAATTTTTTTGATGAAGGAGTGAGAGCCTTATATGATAATTGTGTGAAGTACAACAAGCTATCTGCATTAGTTAGACTGTTCAATTTGAAGGCAAAGCATGGGTGGTCTGACATTAGCTTCTCTGACCTGCTGGTTTCGATTGGTGATATGCTGCCCAATGGTCATGTGCTGCCCCTATCTATGTATGAGGCAAAGAAGTCATTGTCTGCTTTAGGAATGGAGTATGAGAAGATTCACACATGCCCAAATGATTGTATTTTGTATAGAAACGAGCACGAACATGAATGTAGGTGCCCTAGGTGTGAGATGTCTCGGTGGAAATTAAACAAGCATGGGGTTGAACATGAAGGGGTTCCGGAAAAAGTCTTGTGGTACTTTCCACCAATTCCTAGGTTTAAACGAATGTTTAACTGTGGTGAGACATCAAAGCACTTTACTTGGCATGCCGATCATAGAGTCAACGATGGCATGCTTCGTCATCCAGCTAATTCTCCGGCTTGGAAGTTGGTTGACCATAAGTGGCCAGAATTTGCAAGTGAGCCTAGAAATCTAAGGTTGGCCCTTTCGGCAGATGGGATCAACCCACACAGTTCCCTAAGTAGTCGATATAGTTGTTGGCCTGTTATATTGGTGATGTATAACCTCCCCCCATGGCTTTGCATGAAGAGGAAGTTTATGATGTTAACTCTTTTGATATCTGGTCCTAAGCAACCAGGCAATGACATAGATATCTATTTGCAACCATTGATTGATGATCTGAAAATCTTATGGAAGGGAATTGATGGGGTGTACAATCGATTTAAAAAAACCATATTTACCTTGAAGGCTGTACTTTTGTGGACAATCAATGACTTCCCTGCCTATGGTAACTTGTCGGGGTGCACTGTTAAAGGGTATAATGCATTTCCAATCTACAGTGAAAACACAGATGGTGTTAGGCTAAAACATGGTAGAAAAATATGTTTTCAAGGCCACAGAAGGTTCTTGCCACGCCACCACCCTTATCGGAATCAAATGACTGCGTTTAATAACAAGCAGGAATTTGGTAATGCTCCTAAACCTCTAAGTGGAGAAGAGGTCTTAGCTAAAGTGTCGAGTATCAATTGTGTCGTTGGAAAGCAATCGGCAAAGGGCAGCCTAGGTGGTGAAACAAGAGTTCCAATTTTTCAGAAAAAGTCCATATTCTTTGACCTTGAATATTGGAAAGATCTTCACATCCGACATTCTTTAGATGTTATGCACATTGAAAAGAACGTGTGCGAGAGTGTTATTGGAACCTTACTAAACATTCCTGGGAAGACAAAAGATGGGGTTGCGGCTCGTCTAGATCTTATGGAAATGGGGATTCGACTTGACTTATCACCTGAAGTTGGGCCAAAAAAAACCTTTCTACTTGCTGCTCCATATACATTGTCTAGGGGTGAGAAACAGGCATTGTGTAGGTCTTTGATGGGTATAAAGGTCCCAGATGGTTACTCCTCAAATATAAGAAATCTAGTATCCATGCAAGAGTTGAAACTATTTGGTCTTAAGTCCCATGATTGTCACGTCTTAATGCAACAATTGTTAACAGTAGCCATACGTTCGGTGTTGCCTAAGCATGTGAGATACGCAACTACTAGGTTATGTTTCTTTTTTAATGCTCTTTGTAATAAAGTGATTGATGTGTCAAAGTTGGATAAAATCCAATCTGATCTTGTAACCACGTTGTGTTTGCTGGAGAAGATCTTCCCACCTTCATTCTTTGATATAATGCTTCACTTAACTGTACACCTTATTAGAGAGGTTCGATTGTGCGGACCGGTCTATTACAGATGGATGTATCCATTTGAAAGAGGCATGAAAGTGCTAAAAGGTTTTGTACGTAATCGTAACCGTCCGGAGGGTAGCATCGCTGAGAGTTATAGGGAACAAGCACATCATTGTGTATTGGAAAATGCCACCGAGGTCGACCCCTATGCTAAGTAAGTTACTATTTTCATACACTAACACTTATAACATAACTGAGTTACTTTTGAAAAAAGGGTTAATTAATTTTGATGAACACTGTTTGCAGATTACATAAGACTTACTTGGGCGACACTTATAAGGGCAAAAAGAAGAGTGAAAAGTGGCTGCTAGATGAGCATAACCGCACATTTATGTATTGGTTACGTGAGAAGGTATTATACTTTTAATTACCTTAAAGGCAAGTACTGGTGGTAAACTTTTGGTGTTGTTATAAAACATTTGAAAAGTGTTAATTAATCTTTAAAAATTTAATGTAGGTGGCAGATGAGATCAATAGTGGATCGAATGACATAACACCCTCGATGAGACGACTAGCACAAGGGCGGCCTATGCATGTGCTTAAGTTTGAGGGTTATGAGATAGGGGGTGCCATTATCACACAAAGGCACATGACAATGTATGTTCGGTCCAAAACAGTGGGGTGAGCTTGCTGGCAAATACAATGCAAGTGGCAAGCACAAAGGATAAAAATCCAATTTACACAGATATGGCTTTCTATGGGGCTATTTAAGAGATTTGGGAGCTTGATCATGAGGATTTTTTAGTGCCTTTGTTTAAATGTGAATGGGTAGAGAACAACAAGGGTATAAAAACAGATGAATTGGGGTTTCTTTTAGTAAACTTAAATAAGATAGGTCATAAGTGAGACGTATTTGCTTTGGCTTCCCAAGTGAAGCAAGTCTTTTATGTAGAGGACCCACTCGACTCTGGCTGATCAGTAGTGCTTGTAGCCCCGACTAGAGATTATCAGGATTATGCACATGAGGATGAATTAGGGGACACCATTGTTGACCTTCAATCCTTTACTGAACGAATACCAGATATGGAGGAATTTGATGATATACTTGGTGATGGTGATAGCACTTATAAGAGAGATAATTGTGAAGGCATATGGATAGATCACTCAATGAAAAAAAATGCATAATCCATGCCTAAGTTATGTAATTTCATGGTAATTTGTAATTTAATTTGAATATATTCGGCTTTAGTTTATTAACTGTAATATCTTTTTATTTCTATGTATTGTATCCAAACTATTTTCCTTTCTATTGTATCTAATGCATTTTCCTTTATATTGTATCTAATCTATTTACACCTTTTGTTTGTACAGTTTTAGGAATCGAGTATGGCAACACCAAAACGCAAGAGGAAAAACAAATCCATGGGAACACCAAAGGGAAAGAAAGGTGCAGTTTCCACATCAAATGAAAAAACCAAGAAGGTTGCATCTTCGAAGGAAACCATCCCACCAGTAAAGGGTAGCAATGTGGGTGCCAATGCAAGCTCAAGCTCTACGCAAGTGATGATTACTACTAAAGATAGTAGTTCCATTCGGGGAATTACACAGATGCACTCCATAACTCTAAGGAAAGCTTTAGGCCAAAAAGTTGAGGTGGAGTGTAATGTACATGGTGTACCCGTAGGAAAAACTCAGGTGACTCTAGCATCATACATTGGGGTTAAGACGAGGGCTACAGTCCCTATTATTCATGAAGGCTGGCCAAAGGTGCATGCCGACTTAAAGAAGAAAATCTGGGACGATGTTTTGGTAATCAACTTAATTTCACTTTTGAAATCTTTTCAGTTGCTTCATTTTGTACCTACTGGTGATTTTTAGTACTATATATACTAGTGATCAAAATAAATTGATCAATGAAGGTAGAGTCAATATATATAAAGAACCTAATAGGCATTAGTGAAATAATTAATCTAAGTATAGAAATTGCATCGTAATTAGTAGTTATACCAAGCAAACATGCACATGGCAGTGTGCTGATTGGGATGTGTCAGCCTCTTTGTAATTTATGGTTGTTAGATCTATTGCATGAAAAATAATACTAATAAGAAACACACACACACACACATATATATACTCTCTCACACAAACACACACAGTTTTTCTTTCTTATTTTAGTGAGAAACTCGCACAAAAACATCATTTGAAATCTCAATTTAAAATATAAATTTGTGATCTGTACTATTACTTTTTACTAAAGAAAGGTTATATGCTCAAGCTAGTTGTTAGCAAAGTAATTGAAAAATGTGCTTGTAAAAGGCCTATACACATAGTGTCAAAAAGTTGGTGTCTAATATATATGTGGCTGTTATAAATTGTGCTCAATTTTCGAATAAAAAGAGCTGGTATATGCTAAGTATGTGGAAGAAAAAATATTGCAATGAGCTAAAAAGGAAAGTTGGGCCATGTGCATGTTTTATTAGAAGTGAGATACATAGAGAATTAATATCCCTAACCTTTCTGCATTTTTACCTTATATGCATACTGCATTAAATGATTGTTTGTTCTTATGAACGGAATATAGGCTGTATTCAATCTTGACAATACGCACCGGAAAAGGGTGCTGTCTTCTGCTGGTAGTACGTGGAGAACATTCAAGACTAATCTTACACGTTTTCACGTACTGCCATTCAAGGACAATCCGGAGGCTTTGAAATTTCCACCCAAGCAATATGGGAACATCATTGAGAAAAGACATTGGAGAAGTTTGTAGCAAGCCGATTAGAAGACAAATTTATGGTAAACTTGTTGAGCTATAACTTCTTTATTATCACAAAGGACTACATATCCTATTTATGAGTTTTGACTAAACATTCTATATACTTAATAGACTATTTCCATTCTTTATACTTAATTGCAGAAAATACATGAGGAACAAAGCAAGATAACTGCAAAGAGGAACTATCACCATAAACTGTCGCGAAAAGGGTATATTGACTTAGAGGAGGAATTGGTAAGCTTGTGATGTCATTATGTGTATGAATGGGTATTTGTTAAAAAAAGACATACTTAATTTGTTGATGATATTGTCTTAAATGGATAGCAGAAACAAAATGTTCCAGAGGAGTATATGGATCGTTCCATTCTATGGAAAAAGGCACGTGAAGATGTTGATGGGAACTTAACTGAGGAAGTAAAAGAGGTGGCCAAGGTCATTGTAAGCATTCTAACCTATTATTGTATTGGATTTGATCATTGATATCTATGTTTTGTGTAATGTAAGTTGTGATGGAAATGTGGCAGGATGAATTGTTAGAGAGAAAAAAGCAAGGTGACTTGAAACTCGAGGGTGCAACGGACGTTCTGTCTATGGCTTTGGAGACGCCGGAGACCCATGGACGGGTAAGGGCAGTTGGGGGGAATGTCAACCCGAGTACTTACTTCAACATTCCTAGAAAACCTAGGGAATTTGTCTCAAAGAATGAGATGTTAGCCATATTACAGCAGCAAAATCAGATCTTGTTGGAAAGAATTGAAAAGTTGGAAGCGCGAGAGCGTGTGAATGAAGTTGTCATACCCAAGGTACTCCCAGGTCAAGGAAATGTGTCCAATAAAGCAAGTTGCCAGGATGAAGGGAAGTGTAAGGCTGCAGTCATTGAAGCAGTAAAGGAGGAGAAAATAGACAAGGAGCTAGTGGATGTGGTCGATGACACAGTAAAGGTAATCCTCTAATGATCCTCATCAATTTTGTTCTAACTAGAAAAGACAAAGTGAACAACATCCGAGTATAACACATTAACTTAGAGATAATTTTCTAAAATGAAACTACTTATTCACATTTTTTGCTATCTAATGTATTTGTGATAATTGCTATCTTTCTTTAGGTGGACTCTTGCAAACTGGCTGTGGGAAGTCGTAGCAACATTGTTGCATACGGTTCGATAGTTTATCTTGTATCTAAGGAAGTGCATGGGGTTCCGTTGGGTGAGGGCAACCTACGAGTTGCAATTGACACATCCATTGATGGAAATGCTTTGCTTCCCATTCCTGTACGGGATGAGTTAAAACTGTTGATGATGCTGTTGGAAGCCACGTCGCTTGGCCTCCAGACCTTGTAATTAAATACAATGAGAAGGTAAATATTCCATGTTATGAAGTAATTCATTCTTCACAAATAATGTAAATATATATATATATATGAGATACTAATGGTTTTCTGGTACTTGTTTGGAATATGCATGCCTATACTTCTTTGGATAAACAAAGATCACTTGAAATTAAACACACTTTTTGGTACTTAATCACTTTTATCTTGACTGCATCATTTGCGCCCTTGGCAATGTGTAACCATGGCAGATCCAGATGAAGCATGTGCCAAACATGGTGAAGGAATTATTCAAGAAGGATGCACCTGAAAAGCAAGTGCCTCACCAATGTAGGCTGTTGTATAGACATGCCCGAGATTTTATGTCTGTGAGTGGAAAGATGACCACAGCGAATATAGAGGCAGCTGTCTTTGGAGAAGTCCGAAAACTGTATATCTTGAGCGAGGATATAACTACAATCATGGAGATGCAAGAACTGTCCGCGACATGCATAGTGGTGTATATGAGGTAGTTGAGCCGTTTAATTTTTAAATGTGTCTATTTATGTGCTAATTATGTCTTATATCGTAGTTCTTTTAATTTTTTGTTAATAGGCACTTATATGATATGCTGCTTGAATCAAAGATGACTGATATGGTTGGTTTGGTGGATCCGGCCTGTGTTAGTGTCGTTGGTACAATATCAAACCTAGATTGACGATCAACCTACCTGGTTAATCGTTTCCAACAGGGAAAACATGATCGTATATTCTTGGTGCCATACAATGCAGGATGGGTATAGATGGTTAATTGACTTACGCCCCTGCATTTTCTATGCCTCTCATTTTTGCGTGCATGCTAATTATAATAATGCTACCCTTTGAAAGGTTACACTGGATTTTGACAATAATCAATGAAGATAAGGACATTGTTTATGTAATGGACCCTCTTGCAAAAACGACCTTTGACCAGGGATGGATGGACGTTGTCAACACGTGAGTCGCTGCTCTCTTATATATTTACTACTTTATGCATGAATTTTTTGTTAGGGAGTAACTAATTTTGGTTTTTTGATGATTAAGTGCAATTAGACAGTTCAATGTAGTTACGGGTAGGCGAACTCGAAAAACAACACAGTTGAAGCATCTTGCAGTAAGTAACCTTGCACTACTCCATTAATGTTTTCTCTAAGCTCTATTGCTGTCATTCCTATTTCAAACCTACATGAATGCATACTAACTCTATATGTCACTGTGCGTTAGTTCTGTTTAGTGTTCTAAACAACCTGGCAGGGTTGAATGTGGTTACTACGTAATGAGGTATATGAAGGAGACTATTGAGGATCCGAATCTTGAGATTGAGTCCATGGTAAGAATCCAAATCACCCTAACAACGTATATTGGACCTTGAGTTGGAATGGCTGCTAGTTTATTAAATGATCAAATTTGCTTTTCTAGAGAAAAAAAAATGATTATATTTGCTTCCCATTACAAAGATATGTTGTAGCATATAANCCCATTACAAAGATATGTTATAGCATATAATGTAGAATACTATCAGCTTTATAAAGCTTGTTTACTTTAGATTCAGCTCTTCTTTTTGCTTTTTTCATTGAGATGGCATGCATGGATTTATATATCTTGGATTTTGGGTATGCCAAATTGTCTCACAGGCTGCACTAATTATATATTGGTACTTGATTTCTGGTTTGGATGATATATAATTGAGATGGCTGCTATTTTCATATTATTGGGATGATAATTGTGTTGCATGGCTGCTGTTTATAATTGTGCTCTATGGATAAATTTCAGTAGATAATTAAGATGGCATGCATGGATTTATTTATGGGTTTATTAATTTGTTTGAAGGTGCTGTGGACTTTGGCCCTCTCTTAGAAAATAATATAATTTCATTTGTTTTCAGTGGAGCAATACAAGGATCAAGAAGCGATGCAGTTACACTCAAGACCAAATTGATGAAGTAAGAGTTGAGTGGAGTGACTTTGTTAACTTAGTGTATGGTGATATGTGGTGATTGATGGCTGAATGCTAACTTAGTGCATTTTTGTGGATAAGCATCTAGATGAACACTTATATCTATTAATTAAGATGACAACTCCCATGCCCATATTTTTGTAAAGGGGAATTGGGAATTAGGAAATTGCATGCCTAATGCCTAAGTGCCTAAGTGCAAGTTTTGTAAAGGGTCTTCAACATGATTTGCCTAGCTTAGATATATTTAAAGGGGTTATAGATAGAGGTGCCCTAATTTTTGTAATATGTATACAACTTTTGGGTTCTTGTGGATATTGAAATATATGACAAGTGAGGACTTTTGGGTTCTTGGATGTTTATTCTGTGCAGATGGCAACTAAATAAATATGCAATAGCTAGATGTTTAATTTTGACCAAATATCTCAGTTTTCAACAAACATACCCGATATCAAAACAGGTGCTACATATCACCACATTTAAACAAAATATATCGGTTTTAATTACCGCAATTATATGAAGAATAGATATCCGTTTTGTTATCACAAACTGATGCCAATCCTAGCTTCAACATCAGTTCTAAACAAAGGGGAAAAAAATTGGCGTTGTATAGAGTATTGATATCCATTATATTATTTTAAACCGATGTCTATACTCATATTTATATTAGTTATTAACATAAGAATACATATAATATAGATTTTAAATATCGGTTTTATTTCATACACTGATATAATAAATAAAATAAATATCGTTTGTTATATTTTCTCCATTGTAGAATGCATAAATTGATTATTTTATATCGAATTTAGATGAAAAACTAGAGTTGTAAGAGGTATTTATATCCCTTTTTTTACCTGATACAGATGTGTAAAGTAATATTTATACCAGTTACCTACATTAAAACGCATATAATTAATGTTTAGGATATCAGTTATCGTTAAAATACTGATATGTTATATGAAATATATATCAGTTATTTATTTTTAGCTCAATTAATTGATTAATTAATATCGAATTTGGACTAAAAACTGATGTCAAATATACATTAGATATCAGTTTTAAACCGATATAGAAACCTTTACCTTTTATATCATGCAATCCTATCTCGAAATTTTTACCCATTAGATATCGGTAAATTACTCATATATATGAACTTTTTTGTAGTAGTGTTCCTCAACTGAAGTCGAGTATAGAGCCATGGCTGGTACCTCTTGTGAAATTACTTGGTTACGCTCTTTACTACAAGACTCTCATTTTCCTCCTACAAGTGCTTCTCGTATGTATTGTGATAACCAAGCAGCTTTACATATAGTAGCTAATCCAGTTTTTCATGAGAGAACTCGTCACATTGAAATGGATTACCATTTTATTAGGGACAAGATCCTTGATGGTACTATATAACAACGCAATATGTGAATTCTTCTCAGCAAATTGCCGATGTCTTTACCTAGCCTTTGGGCAAGACAAGTTCTCCATTATGTTACGCAAGTTGGGAGTTCTTGACATTCACTCTCCAACTTGAGGGGGAGTGTTAGAAGTTTAATGTATTTTAGAACAGGCTTTCTTGTATTACCTGTACTTTCCCTTTTATTTCCTTTCCTTTTCAGGTTTCCTAAAGCTATAGGTAATAACCTTCTTGTACAAAGAAACACATTGTATATATACTTTACCTTAGTTTAATGAAATTTAAGCTTGCTCAATTATATTTTCTACAAAATGTAGCTGCTATGGGAACATGTACATAGGATTTGAGTTCTCCAACCAATAGAATCGACTAGTGGCCACATAGGGACCAGGGGGACACAGTTCCCCTCACTTCTATCTAATTGATTTTTTTACTTCTCTATTATTTTTGTTAATATATTATGGCATATATTTTTAACTAATTACTTTTCGTATAAAAAATGAAATAGTTTCTTGGATAACATGTGTAAATCCAAGTGAATCATTGTATACTTTTAGATACTTAATGATTAATTAACTTAATTTTCTTTTCTTTTTTTGTTTGTGAAAGTAATTCTAATTATGAAAAAATGATTGAATTTTCTGAGAAAAACAATTGTCATTAAAATTTTAAAACTCATAACAAAAAAAAAAATACTTATAATACAAAAAAAAAAATTATTAATCAACACTAAATATTTGGTGTTAAAAAAAGTTTATATAGTGCCCCCTTAAATGAAGATTAGCTCCACCATTGAATTCGACATTTCAACTATTTATGTTTCACACAACAAGTTTGCCATATGAAAACTTGGGATATTGTCACGCCTTGAAACCTGGGCACGTGAAGATTTGAAAATATACATACTTAATATTTAAATGAGCCAAAATCATTTACATAATGTATTTCAAAATCATTTATATGAAAATAAATTTGTACTCCGTAAGGTAAAACTTTTAACTTTAACATGGTTTTGAAGCTAAAAGTTGACTTTGGATTTGGAGGAGATTTGAGGTTTGACCTTGGGTCCATTAGGAAGGTCTCGGGCTTACGAGTTTATAGACATGCGGCATGTCCCGTTTTGAGGGACGGTTTGAAAATTTTATACGTGGCAAAGGACCCAAAAGTTGACTTTTTGAATTATAGGGCCCTTGGAGTGGACTTTGACATGGTTAAGTAGAGCTCGGCTCCACGAGTTCGTAGACAGGAAGTATGCGTCAAACGGAGTTACGGTTTGTAAGTTATGTACGTGGAAAGGGAGTGGCAAAATTGTAAATAAAGGGACTTAGTTTAAAAACATTCCAGAATTTTCTGGAACAGCCCCCCCTTCCCCTTTTTTCTCCCTTTCTCCCCCTCCCAGCCCGCAGATCAGTCTCCCCTTCCCTGCGCGTGATACCCTTTTTCCCCCCGTCCAGCTACTCCGACCAACACCCAGCCACCGACCAGCCTTCCTTCCGCCGTCGCCAGCCCGCCACGACCCACGACGCCGTCCCTCACGCCTGCGCGCACCGCTGCACGGAGAGAAACCAGCCACTGCAAACTCCAGTTTTTCCGGCCAGTTTTCCGGCGATTTTCTTGCCCAATTAGGGACGACACCCGAGAGTGGAAGCGACCCAGCCGAGCAACGAGACTAGACCCCTTGATTGTGAGTGGATATTTTCTCATATTACTATGTTAGGAAATAAATTGGGTTTTATTGAAATTTATTTGGTTGAGTAAAGTTAAGTGAATAAAAATAGAATAAATTTGCATGTTGATTTTGGCATGATACTTTATGTGTATATAAGTATACATATGTATATATCAAGGGTTTTACGGAATTTATTCGATAGAAATTTTTTAAAAAGTTTACCGGATTTGAAAAGGACCAAGTATATTTAATGCTCGTGAGTTTATGTAAAGAAAAAAGTTGTTTAAATGTTGGAGTTTCAAATCATAAGGATTTATGAACGCTTGAACCCCTATTTTAAATTCCGTTAAGTACCCACCAGTTTTATGTTAAGGAGGTCTTTGGGACCCATCACGGCACACACAAAGGCTTTGGGCCGTGTGTCGGGATGTCTCGCCCTTTGGGGGCAGTCGACGTGCACGTACGACATTTTGGCTTGTTGTACGACGGCGAAGTGACGGTACAAGGGCCACTGAATCCACTCGTACGACGACATTGCGACGGTGCGGGTGGAAGAATAAGTCATTTGGGTGCTTAGATGGAAAACACTCATTTGAAAGTTTGGTTCTTTACAATTATTTTCACTTTGAAAATTTTGTTCTTTACAATTATTTTCTCTTTATGTGAATTATCAAAAGAATTTATTTTGAAAAGATTTTATTTTCTTACTCTTGGAATTATTCACGCATTTTTATTTTATCTTTAAATGAAATTTTAGACATCTAAAGTGATAGTGATTCTTCTGTTGTGTTTCACCGAAAGTAAATGTTGAAAACAATATTTTCATATGGGGGAAAATGAATTAAATTGTGAGTTCGGACGTGAAAAAAAAAGTTTATTATATCGTTGGTTCTAAATGAACCTTTGATTTAGATATCCACTCACTGAGCCTATCTCATTTGGAAATCATTTTTTGTGTTTTTGATGTTTCCCCCAGGTAGAAGCGGCGGCCCGTAGAAAAGTTTGCACGTCGAGGTGGATCTTCGCTCCCATTGTTAAGGGTAGAAACCTTTTGCCTGCAATATATATTAGTTGTAACATCTAAAGTCTGTATATACATATGTAAATAAATATAAGATGTATGATAGGCCGGAGGCCTAAAATGGTTGCGGTAGGGAAGCTGAACAGTTAGAAGTGTGTTTTAACAGGTTTGAAAATTTGGAAAAGTGACATTTTCAGGGGAGGTGCTGCCGAATTTTTGGCAGAATATTTACATATACAAGTTTTTTTTCTAGGAAGGTGTATGAAATGTAGGGTAGTGGGCCCTATGTCCGAGGGATGTGGGATCCCACAGGGTGACCTCGAAATGAAATGGAAGGTTTCGGGGTCGGTCCTGTCATTTGCTGCCGCTGGAACCACCACTTGTGGCGGCAGTTTGATGGTTATTCGACCCAATTCTACCCAATTAGGACCCTTGGAGCTCAATCCCAAGTTTCGGTGAATTTTGGGTGAATTTGGAGTATTATTTGAGGTCGGATAGCCACGTGTGTGGTGGCAGCTGCCATTTCGGTTGTTAAATTGCCTATTTTTGTGAACTTTGTTTGATTTGTTGGTTATGTGGTCTTAACAGATACCTTACCTCGGAAATTTTATTTCTGATGTCATCGTGCTACCAGATTT
>QANT01008266.1:0-25226 GCA_003254885.1 Purshia tridentata | reverse complement strand
TAATTTTGTTTCCAAGAAAATAAAAGGGTTTTTTACGTAAATACTACTTGAATTATAGGGGGTGTGCTCCTGTACTACTCAAATTTTTTTTTTTACTATTTACCACATGAAATTATCAATATGTGTCAATGTGGCACCTACAATCAATTTTTCTGTTAAATCATCAATTTTTTTTTAAATTTCCAAATTTGCCCTCAAGTGTAATTAAGAAAAACAAAAACTTTTTAAGGACAAATTTAGAAATTTGAGAAAAAAAGTTAATGATTTAACTGAAAAATTGACTATAGATGTCACATTGACACATATTAATAATTTCAAGTAATAAATAATAAAAAAAAATTTAGGTGATATAAGAATACACTTCTTATAGTGCATGTAATATTTGCGTAAAAAAACTAAAATAAAAACAAGAAAGAAGCTTACCTAATCCAACAACTCACTTATATCTTGTCCCGTCAAAAACAAAGGAGCTGCTTACATCTTGGAAACATTATACTTCTTTTGCTGAAAATGTCAAGGACATTAATTGCAGTTTTATACCTGTATTGTTTGATTTCTATTTTCTACTCTAATCACTGTTGTTGTGTAGGGTTTGGTCAATTTAAAACTACGTTTTAAACTCTGCCAATGATTAGTTCACCGGGGATAAAATAATTATGACCTTCAAGATGGGAAAAATGTTATCATTGCCTTGATTCAAACTTGACATATTTGGGAGACTTTGGTAGGTATATTCATTCATTAAGCACAACCCGGCCTGGATTTAATTCACTATCTTCTATACTTCTTCTCTTTTATTATTTCATGTTGTCTGTTCCATTTTCCTTTTATAGGTAATGAATCAAACGTGAACACACCACTATATTTATATTGTATGACAACTGACTCAAATTTTATAATCTATTATTTTATAAGCCACCATATGGTTATAATATTATTCGAAATAAATTTTCTATATGATTTGTTAGGCTCTTGGTCCATTGGAATAAGAATTAAAGCAATATTAGGATTAATCTTAATGAAATGAATTTAGATTAGAATATATATGTATATGTGTCTTCTAAAATAAAATAAAAGAGATTGGAATACGTGAAAGATTCGATTTTTTCCTATATAATTAAGGAGACTAATTAAGACAATAGTTCAATTAACTCATGACCTTGAGCTGTTTCGTTAATCTAATTCAAGTAATTATATTTGCATCTTCTTGTTTTGTTCGATATTATTCTTGTCATCTTTCTAACTTAATTATTCTTATGAGCTATGACATCACCAATATTAATTAATTTGCTTTGTCCAGTCCTCCATTCCTCTTTATATGCGCCAAATTCACAAATTAAAGATAGAGAGTGAGGGATTGATTTAGAATTTAATGCATGTGTACAAGGGAATAGACATTTCATAAAAATGCATGGCTTTTGACTGCCTTAGGGTTTCAAGCTGATGACTCAGTTTCCCTACTGGGAGCAACAAGGATTTGCCTAATACTTTACATACAACACACAAATAGGCTCTGCTCTAAAAAAGCACATCACAAACTCCACAGCCTGCAGGCATTGTTTTGTAAAGTTTTACTTGATACATGCAAAAACTAGAGTAGAACCAACCAACCTAGCTAGTCTCCTTGTCTTTCCATGACTTTTTTTGGAATATGTTCAGTTTATTAATTCGAAGCTTGGCTCTATTCGATCAGAATTTCATATGCTGTATCATACTATCATGTATATGCATTGTCCCAGTTGACATTTCATATATGTTTCTATACATAGCTGGAAGATAAGAACTTTTGATTTTTGGGTATGAGCAGTACTTAAAAGTGTGTCATAATATTATGCAAAAATTTTAAGCTGGATTGGAAAATCCTTGGTCTATTAGCCTGAGAAGTGAGATTGTAAATATCATTTCCATTGGAGCATGAAAACAAAATATTCTCGTAATATTTATCTCTAAGAATTTGGAATTTAATAATTTTATTTTTAATCTCCAAAATAAAATAACTTAAACTGTGCAAACCGTATACCCGCTTAAGATTAAGACAATATTTAAGGCCTACCATTACATGCGATGCGACTATCTCTATTTACCAGTACTATATGCTCTGAAAATGGAGGCGAAGAAGAAGAGGTTGGTGCTGATCTCCAGTCAATCGGACGGTAGGGATTGAATGTTCAGAAGGCTACATGGCTAGGCTAGGGGGGTTTTGTACTTTTGTATGTTTCACAGTTTGGGATATAAAATCTTTATAATGATAAGAATTGAAACTGCAGATTACTCATCATGCTTTCCCTATAACTTGATATACAGAAAGGATAGGACTAACACAGAGGGAGAGTGATGGTCTTTCATGATTTAATGCTTGCACACAGTGACTGATTTTCTTCTCTCTACTTTCCCGGCCAATTATATACAAATAGAAAATAGTTTGAACTTTGAATATGAATAATAATAATAATAATATTAAGAAAACAAATTAAACCTAGTGCATGTAGAATGTAGATCGATCACCTAATTAATATCATATACTGTCATATCTTCTTTTAATTTAATTGAAGAATATGATAGTTGATTTGCATTTTTTTTTTTTTTAAGAAAAGTTGATGAGTATTTATAAGTCTATTATTTTATTTCTTAAGTATAATTATATCTATAAGCGTGATTTGACAATAAGGAGACAAGTACAGAAACTAGTACCTTGAAAATAATGGTCAATTAACACACAAGAACACTCATATGGTCAAATTTATTTTAACTTGGCTAGAAAATGCAGGTTTCTTTTTACTGGGCATTATTACATCAAATAATGTGATTTGAGAGCAATGAGTAGTTAACGCATCAACTGTCATATTGTAAATTAATAATAATAAAACATAATTTTAACATTATTCATCATTTTTATGCATAATTTTGGATTACAATTTTAGATAAATTAACTTTTTTTTTTTTTTTCACAATGGGTCGGATGGGTAGTGTGGAAGGCAAAATTGTTCACTGTTCTGATATTTGCATCATATATGTGTAGTCAACAACTTAAGAATCCTATAATATCAATTCATCAACTACTTGTATCTTGGAAACTTTATACTTTCTCAAAATATCAATGACATGAATTGCGTGTTTATTTTCTGAGTTGTTTGGTTTCTATTTAATTTCTACTGCTAATTAATGTTGGTGTGTAGGTTTGTCAATTTAAATATGCATTAATTCCCCCAATGATTAACTGGCACTAAACTTAAAGTTGGTAATTGTGACCTTCAAGATTGGAAAACAAAAATTCATTGGATAAATTCAAAATTGACATATTTGGGAGACTTTGGTAGGTATATTCATTTATTGCAATCCTCAATTTAATTGGCCCTTCTATACTATTCTCTCTTATTTCTGTCTTTTTATAGTAATGTTGTTTGGTTCCATTTTCCTTTTATAGTCAACTTAATGGATCCAAATGGTATTAAAAACAAGAGAACCAATGCAACCAAACTCATTCAACTCAAATAGCAAAGAGAGTCGAGAGAACCAGTCAGAGGCTCACAGCTAAAAAAAAACATAAAGCAGTAAAGACTGATATATATGATAGAAAGATTCAAAGACAAACCTCAAAGCCCAGTCCAAGCTAGAGGTGAAGCTGACCAGAAAAGACCCCAAAGTTAATTTTTCTGGGCCAATCCAAGTAAGATTAGAATAAGTCAAGTACAAATAATCTCTTCTAATATAATAAGAAAAATAAATAAAGTTAAATTGAATATACGATCATAATTCACAGTGAGCTAAATAATATATCAGAAAAAACAAATTATTACTCTACTGTAAACTCTTAACTTGTTGCCAAACCCATAAAGGATTTTTGTTGTGGGTGATTGAGACTTGAGAGGTTGAAAGAGATAGAAAGAGATGGGTTGGGCTTGCATTTAATGCCATGTGTACGCGGGAATGGACTTTTCGTAAATGCATGGCTTTCGACTGTCACTAGGGTTTTCAAGTTTGGCAACAAAGGACGATTTGCTTTGCCCATCAGTTTTTCCATTTATATACACACAAATAGGCTCTGCTCCAGCCTCCAGGATATCATATATCACAAACTCCGCATACAGCAAAGCCACTTGCAAGGGTTGTTTTGTAAAGTTTTTGCTTGACATATGCAAAAACCAAAAGCTGAGAAACGTACCAAGCTATTCTTCTTGTGTTTTTCCATGGCCTTTTGGGGTTTGGCTCACGTTTGACATATTATTATATCAGTTTAACTTGAAGCTTCACATCTATTCAGAACTGCATGCATTGTCCCTGTTTTCAATGGCCTCCAGGATATTATTTCACTGTTTACCATATATATAGCTGGAAGATGTTAACCTTTGATTTGTGGGCATGGGTAGCCTTGTAACATAAACTGTGTCATTTTATGCAAAATTTTCAGCTGGAAATGGAAATCTTTGGCCTACTAGCCTAAAAAGTGAGAATTGTAAGATAATCTCTAGTGCTCTAAATTAATAAACACACAATTTCAAAGGAAAATAATCTTTAAAATCCAACAAAACCAGATATATATTAATTTAATGGCCTTTTTACGCAAATACCATTTGGACTATAAGAGGTATATTCTTATACCATTCAAACTTTTTTTTATACTATTTACTACATGAAATTATCAAAATGTGCTAATGTGGTACTTACAATTAATTTGCTTGTTAAATTATTAATTTTTTTCTCAAATTTCTGAATTTATCCTTAAATTTTTGTTTTTTTTTAATTATACTTGAAAGAAAATTAGAAAATTTGAGAAAAAAGTTAATGATTTAACAAAAAAATTAAGTAAAGGTGCTACATTAGCACATATTAATAACTTCAAGTAATAAATAGTAAAAAACAATTTAAGTAATACGGGAAACACACATTAGAATTCATGTAGTATTTAAATAAAAAAGCCAAATTTAATTTAATTAGTTTCTAAAACCAATTTATAAGGATGATAATATTAATAACTTAATAAGAAAGGGGTCCAACTTCCAAGATATCAGTGCTGGCGTGCTGAAGCTTGTATATAGGCAATTATACCAACTAGGCTGGAGTATGTCCTGAGGTAGATAGACTAACCTGTTATGTCAGTGTATTTGCCTATTTGGTGTACTTAAAGCTGAAACATCTTGGCCAAAAAAAAAAAGAAGCTGAAACATGAATCAAGGTGTTTGACTCCCACTATGGTTCCCATTGCAAAGGAATCCATAGTTACTATTATATTAATTTCATTAGAAATTTAATATTCAAGGCTTAAATTTGCTCACTTGCTAATTTACCCAAAAGAAAAAGGAAGAACTCTTGTCCATTGGAAAAATATATATTGTAAAACTAACTAAAAAGACATAGGATATTAATTTTTCTATGATAAAATAATAATTATGGTGCTTTTTTATCAAAATATGAAGAAATTATTGTTGAGACCAAAAATTTCTCACAGAGAAATTGAGTCAACAATAATGAAAATTTGAGTTTAAATGTCCGACATGGAGTGAACTAAGTGTTTGGGTTTTCGGATTTGACTCGGCAAAGTCTTTTTTCTTCAATAGGGTTTTATATGTTTGGAATGAATGATTTCATTGCCTGGTATCAGTGGGAAACTAAACTAGAAATGGAATTTCTACTACCATTTATATGTTTGGTTTGTGTAAGAATAGGAAATAAAAATTGGACAATTTTTCAATTATTCTCTTATCTATATATATAAAGAATAAAGGTATTTAATAAATGTATGTATTATAATTTGTTTCAAATATTATAAGGAGTATCTTTGTCTAGAAAAAAGGTAATAAATATTTTCTCAAGAGGAGGAAAAACAAAACCCAAGTAGGAATAAAAGATTCATTTTCCCCCCTTTTGGGTGCATTAGATTTCCATGGGTCAAGAAATTTTTTCTCATCTATGTATTTACCAAATGTAAGAATGAAATTGATTTCCTATTTTTAGTTGTCCAAAATTTGAACCAAACGAGGCTTTTAATGGGAATTATTTTCATTCAAATCTCCTTAGAATAAGCATGAGTATTAATTCCCAAGCAACTTATTCCGCAAACCAAATAAGACTTTGGGTTGATGTAGTTGGGCTTAAGAAAGGAGTAAGGGGCCCAATCTTAATCAGGCATGCTTCGGGGACAAGTAACCCTTAATCTGCAAGGGCCTATAAGTACATTCCTTCCTAACGGGCTTGGAACTCGCAGAGTTCGGACTTAAGTTGGTGAGGGTTTCTAGAGTTGGGCCGATTGGGTTCGCGCAATGAGAGCAAAAATCAAGAGCTCTTCACATCCTGTGCAATCGAGCTTCTCAAACTCAGCCAACGTTTCCATCTTTGCGCTTCAAGACTGGTGATATGTAACTACTCGACCCTAAGGGCACGTTTACTAAATTAGAATCGGAATAAGCATGAATCGGAGTGAGTAAAAATAAGAGTGAGCAGGAATTGGAGTGAGCGTGAATCGGGATGAGTATTCTCATACTGTGTTTACTAATCATCATAAATTAAATTTTATACTTACTTTTATAATTTATAATATTCTAAAAATATTAATGTGAAAAATTGTGATATTTTAAAATAAAGGATATNTTAATGTGAAAAATTGTGATATTTTAAAATAAAGGATATTTTAATATTAGTATAATTTATTTATCTAAAATAAAGGGCATTTTTTAATTTTCATAAAAAATATAGGGGCATTTTGTCATAAAAAAGTTCACTCCCATTCTCCCTCCTCCAATTCCACCTCCCCTTAAGGAGTCCCAATCACCCAAAATTAGGAATCCCACTCCTAATTTTGGTGGGTCCCACCTCCTTTCCCATTACTTTCCCAAGTTTAGTAAACAAAAGAATAGGACACAGGAGTAAGAATCATTCTCACTCTTTCCATTCTCATTGCCCTTAAGTAAGCATGTCCTAAGTGTCGCTTGAAGTTTAATTTTTTTAATTTGGAGCTTGGACTTAATTATATTTATCAAACTGTTTTTGGGAGTTAAGGTAGGAGAAATATAAAATATAAATCTTTGATTTATAATTTTTATATGGTTAAATAGAGTTTGAGTTCATGAATGCATATTCGGGGTTTCGAATCGGAGATTCGGAATTACATATAAGCAAATTACCAACCTTTAAAGTTTGAGGGCACAATGGTAATTTTGATGGTAAATAAAAATTTCAAATAAAAAACCAGCCACTCACGCACCACTTGCCCACGCGCGCACAGCAGAAGAGAGAAAAAGAAAAGGAGAGTAAAGGAGAAGGCCGGCGCGCACAGCAGAACCAGGCCACCATCCTCAGCCGTCCGGCCCTCCCCTTCGGCGGCCTTTCACCACAGAAGGTATTTGAGTTTCTGATTTGCATGATGTTTTAATGCGAGTATATGGTAATTGGTTATCAAATAATTGGTTCGAAAATATTATTTTCTGATACTCTGATCTAGCATCCATGGTTTAATATTTTTTAGTTATCTGCATTTTAGTTTTATACGAATCATTACTTTTGAATAGCTTTATGACATCTTCGGAAGGTATTTGAACTCCCTGAGCTTTCTCTCAGTCTCTCCTGTTCTGTTTTAACTTCCCCCCAGGTAGTAGCGGTGGTTGTAGTCGAGCCGAATACGTGGAGGCACCTATTTCCCCGTTTTGGGAACATTGTAAGAACAATGTTTCGTTTGCTAATTATTTTTATTTTGGTTGTAAAACCTTAATTGTTGTATCTCTGATAACCATACGAGAACACCTTCACTGATGGTGTTACTGTACTTTATTGGGTCTGAGACCCTTTGGTTGTGGTTGGGGTGTTTGCTGATGTTTAGAAGCGTTTTCTTTCTCTTTTCACAGGTTGGGATAGTCAAATTGTTTAGGGGAGATTTTGCTGAAATTTCGGTAGAAATTCTCTTGTTTTTGTTTTCTTTTGTTAAAGATTTTGGTAACCTAGATCCGATGGGCTTGACGCTCCTTCGATGTCGCACCCTACATGATCACCCTGGGTCCCACAATGGGGCTTAGGGGCGGTCCTGTCATGATCCGTGAGAACTGAGTTTCTTCCACACACACAGACACACCGCACCCTAATTAGCTCTTTTAACTTCCATACTTTAAGTTGACGAAATTTAATTTTTTCTTTTTGAATTGATAAATCTTTGTATTTTCTCATATCATTACTGTACTTTTTCTTAAAATTAGATTAAATCGGTAATGTTATTTTGTTAATTTCTTGTATGGCACTCATTTCATGTGAGGGTGTTCTTCAAGAGAAAATGGAAGAAAGTGTTCTAATAACCTTTTCACTTATTGTTTAATTATTTGAGGTACAATTTTTATGTTTCATATTAATGTTTATTGAGTAATTCCAGTTTGCATTTTTGTTTGTGAAGGTAAATGGCATATAGAGGACGCGGACGTGGATATGGATATGGAGGTGGCTTTTGCTTTGCTAAGCAAGAGCCCTTCGTGCTTTTTCCTGTGAGTTTGTGTTTTGCAGTTTTGGTGTAGCATTGATTTACAATGAAGTCTTGATCTTGATTTTTGTTGATTTTGCATTAGTGCGTTCAAGTTTATTGGGCCATAACCCCAGGGAAAATATCATAACACGTAATAGTAGTTATTTTGTATTTCTATTAAAATGGGTGTAGTATTCTGATGATTCTTTAGTTGCCATTATTTCCAAATCACGGAATGATTTTGATAGGGGTCTATTAAATAGCAATAGATGATTAAAGGTTGTGTTACTAGTTTTCATATTCAATGGGGAACTTTTCTTTGCAGGATATTGATTTGCCTGATCCCAAAGGTGTAATTGATCTAGGCCGAGAGAGAAACAGTGGTCGGACTGAGGAAGATAACTTAATCAATAGAAGTTTGAATCTGCAGAATTTTTGGAAAGCCTCTAGTTATTACCTCGAGGAGACCACTTCAAAGGGTTAGCATGATGTACTCTATAGTTCCTTGTTTTTGTATATTTATCGGTAAATTTGATAATGGAATTGAGCAATCTATGAAGCATGCTCTCTTTGTTTTTCCTTTTAATTTCTTGCTAAGATATGAAGCTTGTTTATTGTTTTAAATTTGTGCTGGATTATGTTATGATAATCATATACTTCTTTAACTTGTGGTTTCAGAGAGGCGAAACACAGATGTAGAAAGATTTTCTGACAGGGCCAAGGCAAAGACCATAAGACGTGATTCTCTTTCACAGATATTGGTGCTCAAGAACTTTCCTGAGGAACTGACTGGAGGTTTGTAATCCAAACATCATATTGAAGACGAGTGTTCTATTTTGGTTTAGTGGGGTTTTTTTTTTAACATGCTTGTTGGTGCAATGAAATTTCAGGTTCAAGGGGACAGAATCCGAGCCGAAAAAGAGTTCGATGGAATCCTGAAATTGACTCAGGTACCATGAGATTGAATGCTTTGTTTTACTGTTATCTTCTTTCATCTGTTTTGGATTTTTCTTTGTTATTTGGGGATTTTGAATCAAACTGATTAAGATGACGCTGACAGGTCTTGATGAGCAGAAGTGGGATATATTTGAAAAGAAAGAGCTTAAGGTATGAGATAGTCTATATGGTCTCCCTAACTACAATATTATGGGTCAGGTCTCAAAGATCACTGTTGCAGCGTCTATGAAAAGAATCCAAATGAAAATTTGAAGATTTTATTATTTGTGGTTTTAAAAAAAATTCTCATCATAGGCAGCTTAAGCATTTTGTATGCATTTAATTTCTCTGTTGATAATTTTTCTTGTCTGTAGGGCCAAAATAAGAAAGATGAAAAGGAAGAAGAAGGTGAAGATGAGGATGAAGATGAAGAGGAAGAGGAGGCAGAAGAAGAGTATAGTGATGATGATTATAATCAGGTTCGTACAGGAAATATTGGATCTTATATGTTATACTGGCTGTGAAATCTATCTTGGTTTCGTGCCTGATATGATGGTACATTATTTTACTGTTATACAACTTGATTTTCCAATGTTAAGGCTATCAGTGATGATTATAAGTGGTAAATGTTGATATGGAATGATCTTAATTAGCTGTGAGTTAAGTGGTAATTAAACTTCCTCTCATCTACCATGTAAAAACAAGGCAAATTACCCTTCATCTACTGATGAATTAATGTTCCTTTTCTATCAGAAGTATAGGGGGACGATGATGCTTCAACTTTTTAATAGTCTAAAGGAGACTATGAGAGACCTTTTTGGTGTCAGCTTACTCTAGTTGCTTCTATGAGTATCAAAAGAAATTTCATTAACTATTTGAATATTTGATTTTGTAATTGTGATATGACATGAAAATAATAAATAAATTAATCATGCATCCCAATTCCCAAGTCCTTATAGTATTTATTTTTTTTTAATAAAATTTTTAACTTATTTAATATGAGATCACTTCAATGGTTGGTTGTGCTTTCTCTATTTTCACTCTTGGGGTTTTCATTGCTTATATTTGCCATCTGGTGCCTCAGTTGTTTGTTAGAAGTTCTGTTCACAAAAACTAAAGTTTGAGACTTGGAGGCATGTTTTTGTGTGTACTTGTAATTATGGGAAAATAAAATGTTTCTAATACAACTTACATTCTTGCAGAATGAAGATTTTGACGATGACGAAGATGATTTCAATATGAGAGATGATGGTGATGGTAGGAACCTTTATTTGATCTATAATGCATCTGGGTTTCTTCTTGCACTATAAAATTTAAGTAATGTCAGACTTGCTAAATTTTTTACCAAATTTTGTTCATAAAATAATGTGCCATATTTCATATATTATAAATTGGGTCTACTTAGAAGCTCACTCTAGTATTATTGTATAATTTTTTACTCATGGAATAATTGAGCTTATAAATCTACTAATGAGCTTTCTCTGGTTTTAATGATGCAGATGAACCTCTTTTGTAGTGTTAAAATGGAGTTGTTGCATACGAGGCTGCTCACAAATTACAGAAACCCATCTTATTTCGATTCGAGATGAAATGGACGATCCAGCTAATTGATTTTAACCTTTTAGGCTTGTATAGTTGTATGTTAAATTACAAAATTTTATGTTATAATGTTTGATAGAAATACATAAAATATCATAATTGCCAAAGTTAAAGCTTATTAGATTTCTTTTTGATGGGCGTATGATTTCAAACTTCATTGCCAACTTACCTTTACATAATTAACTACGGATTCATATACTACAAGTTGGATTATTTTGGACCATTAAGTATTTAAGTTGAATCATAATCATGAATTAATGGTAGTAACTATAAATCATAAAAAAGGAAGGAGAAAAAAGGCAGTAACTATGATTCTATGAATGGACAAGGTAACTCATGTGGGTCCCACGTGACCAAACATGAGCTATGTAGTTCTCATCACCTGGACACACAAGTCGGGTGCGAGCACAGGCTGAACGTGAAGGGCACTCATTCAATCAATCATGGCCAGATCCAACGGCTGAGAGGAGATCACCTACTCAACACCCACACAACGCTTCACCGGGCCTACCGGATGCATTATGCATACTATTTATATCTTTCGCCTTTGAACAACCAAATATAGACAGGGGTTTCAGACACAGTCTAACAGACCTTGGAAGAAGAAAAATAAATAAATCATAAATCCGATCGACGGTCGGGATTGAATCAGAAAAATGTCGTGGCAGGCTTATGTGGACGATCACTTGATGTGCGACATGGACGGCAACCACCTCTCCGCCGCGGCCATCGTCGGCCACGACGGCAGTGTGTGGGCCCAGAGCGCCACCTTCCCTAAGGTTCTTCTACAACTTTCTCTCTTGTGATTATTTGATTCGTTTGACTAGATCTGTGCAATTTTCCTCTGTTTGTTTCCTCGGAAAATGAAATGCAAATGTGAGGACTTATGTAGTAACCAACTGATGCTAATTAAAAACTTATGCTCAGATTTTGGTAGGATTCATTTTGCTAACTGATCGATCGATATGATTTGTGATTGATGTTTTCCAAACGATCTGTGCTCCGCTGTTTGACATTTTTGTATTTGAGCTTCTGTTAATGGCTCCAATTATTTATTAATAAATATATGATAGGAAATTAGGATTTCGGATACAGAGAGTATCGGAGTTTGCATCAGAAGCATTACAAAAAAAAATTGTGTGATTTTTGTTAATTTTATTTTAAGCTGTGGTAATGATTTGATTTGTTTATTTGTATGCAGTTTAAGCCTGAAGAAATGACGGCAATAATGAAAGATTTCGATGAGCCAGGGTCTCTTGCTCCAACTGGGCTACACCTTGGTGGCACAAAGTACATGGTTATTCAGGGGGAGGGTGGAGCTGTAATTCGTGGAAAGAAGGTTTGTTTGTTTTGCTCATCTGTTGCTTCATTGCTTCATCATATCATAATTGATCATTTTTGATAATATTATTTGCCTTCTTTTTATATCTATAGGCTTAGGTTTTATATCTATAGCCTCAGTTTCTTTTGGTGTCATATGCATTTTGTTTCTGACCGAAAACAGAGTTTGTGAGAAATTGCCTTTTCGAAAGTGTTTTTCTTGATTTCGGTCCTTGCTTAAACAAGGACTGGAATATATTTCTATCTTATTTAAGATAATGTTCATTCTTCTCCATTTTTTTTTTCCGGATTTTTTGTTTTCAAACTACTGAACTTTCTATGGACCTACGTAATATTTCCTTTGAATTTCACAATAAAAGTAGTGGAATTTACAAGAAATTTCATCCATGGCATACCTTTTGCATATAACAAGTGGTCATGACATGTGAAAATCTATAATCAAGCATAGTAGATAAGGATATGAATGAATTGATACACTCATCAACCAGTTTGATTTGAGACTGACAGCAAGAGGGCTTGTTGAGCTTCACAAGCGAAGCATGCTTGTCAAATGAGCTTGATTGGCATTAGGTTTTTTTTTAGTGTGTGTATTATATTTATTTTAATACATACAGCAATCATCCAAACGAGAGAAGTTCACAGGCCGGTTCAAGCTTGGGTTCTGCACTTGTGGCAAGCTAGTCAAGCTTGAGTTTACTAATGGGCAAGACTCATTGGTAGGCCTAATATGAACATACTTGATTGAAAATGTGGACTTTTATTGAAATTGTGGACATTTTCCATTTTTGTAGATTTATAAAAGAGTGGCCTATTGACATCATTATGTCAAAACACAGGATTATTAAACGTTATTTGCTAATAAAAGTATGCAATAAAGACTGTAAAGTTTTATATGTGCATCCATGGCATAAGTAGCAGCTTCATGGTTGTTAGACCTTTTTTACATTTTAAAATTGTTGACGTCAAATCCATCAGTTCAAGTTCCTGTTGCAGTCAACATTCTACCTTCCGATTTGATGATTATTGTAGGGCTTTAGGAAATGGCATGTCCTTAAAGGAATAATGATATTGATAGACCTCCTTAAATATTCATCTTTTTTGTTTTTTTATTATCTTTTGGGTTGCTCATTTTAATTAGTCTCTGTTGATAATAGTATTGCGTACACACTAAAGTTCAAACACATGGATTCCAAATTGCATATGCTTTTTCCTTTATGAACTTTTATTAGGATTGTTGTGACCTTATGAGGCCCATCACCCTTTTTTGGTTGGATAGAGCTGTGCACACTTGCAACCACCTAATAATTTGTACTGATTTGCCTTTTCTGATGTTGTGTTGGCTGTCTATGCAAGGTAGCATCGGTCCATATGTTAATGCGGATTGTGTCATTCAAAGTTGTAATGAGGTTTGCTTAATTTGATTTGACTTGATTTCTTCTGCAGGGCTCTGGTGGTGTTACTGTGAAGAAAACCGGCCAGGCTATGATTTTCGGTATATATGATGAGCCGGTGACACCAGGACAATGTAATATGATTGTGGAGAGGTTGGGAGATTACCTTATTGATCAGGGCCTGTAGGTGGCATCATCTCAACATAATGGTTTTCATATTTTGGATTTCTGTTTATTTTTTGGGCTTGCATCTTCTTCTTCCTGCTATGGCCTTGAACTGGCACTGAGAGTTTGCTGCTGAAAATAACCATGTGCAGCGAGACAGAAACAGCAGTGACTACTGGTGCTCTAGGATTGTTTACTTATCCAGAGTTTTATCTTGTTTTCTTAAGTTGTGTATTTATTCACTCAGCTGTTTGCTCACCTCTTATTGAGTGTGCATTTTTAAAGTTTTGAATACCCTTGGGATTTCATCTTTGTTATGATATGATAAAATTATTTTCTCTATTCTAAAAGAAATGGTCTTGCATTATAAATTTAAATATGTTGCTTCCACGTGTCATGAACTCATTTGAATCTAACCCCAAATAAGCTCAATAGGTGGAGTTACAATCATGCCTACAAATTTGCCTGTATTTTTAGAAAGAAAAACAACAGGAACTTGGACAAAACAAGCATGGTGGTGAGCTTAGTCATGCTTGGCCCAAACTCTAAATTGAGTCCAGCCCAATTTTAGGTTTAATTAAATAAGCTCAATAGGTGGAGTTACAATCATGCCTGCAAATTTGCCTGTATTTTTAGAAAGAAAAACAACAGGAACTTGGACAAAACAAGCATGGTGGTGAGCCTAGTCATGCTTGGCCCAAACTCGAAATTGAGTCCAGCCCAATTTTAGGTTTAATCCTGTTCATTTCTGATCTAAATCTTTTTTTTTAAAATAAAATTTTGAAGTTTTAAAATTCAAGTAGATTATCTACATTAGTTTTGATCAAAACTCAAAAGCAATTTGATCTCTATGAGGTCACAAATATTATTTCAATTATGAAGATATAAGAAGTAATAATAATAAGTTAAGATTTGGAGCATTGGGCTTGAATCGGGTCAGTATTCACTACCCACTACCCACTACCCACAGGCCATAGATTCTGATACCTAATGACCTATCTGTTAAAAGGGGTATTTTAGTAAAAAAACAGCCAAACCCTAGTACGATTAAGCCGCGTCTCTCTCCTATATATACACAGTGCACAGAAAGCTGCTTACTCATGCCCATGGCAGCTGTGTATGTGTGTGAGTGAGTGAAAGATTGATTTTGGTTTTTGATTGGCGTGTTTAATTTTTGTTAGTAGATAATGAAACTTAAACAAGCAGGAATTGTGTGTATCGGCGTAGTGCTACATTCAGTGCACTCTGATCCGAAAGAGTTTCCTGCAACATTGAATCTCGGGGAAGATGGGCAGTTGTATTTCATCTTTATCTATTGAAATTTTCAACAATCATCTTCCCCATATTCCATCTTTTCTTATTATCCCTTTTTTTAATCGCCTTTTATTCCTAATATGCATGTTCTTAGAATGAAGATGGTCGATGATGTGTTTTCATTTCAATTTTTAGTACATTATGTATCAAAATCCTTACAATAAATTAATTTGACCAAAATAAATAGAACTTTGTTTTAATTTTACTTTATTTAACTGTGTTGAAGTCTTGAAGATGCACATGAGGGAGAGATAATAGAGTGATATGGGCTTATAGCTTCTGAAATTAAGAGTTCTTTGATCCCGAAAACTAAAGCAAAAAAAAACATTTTAAATGGGTTTTTTGGAATTAACATCGAATGGTTGGCAAGTATATATATTTTGTTTAATTTTTTTTTTAAAATGAAAATAGAGAATAAGTGACAAATGGGTTGGAAGAGAGACATACAGAGAGTATGATTTGCAACTGAAATTCTACAAATAGATAATATGATTTGAGCCTTAGAATGTTTCACAAATTAGCTCCCCCTTCAAGTGTGTTGGGGTGTTGTCAACTGGCTTTCTAGTTTATGGGCTTTGGTAGATATTGGATTAAAAGAGAAATTTCTGATTTTGCTTGCCCATAGGCCTTGGAATCCCAAGGCCCATAATCCTCCAAATCACCAAACATAATATCTACTAACAAATATCCTAGTGTGTCCACAATTATATTTATTCTTCAATATTATCATCATACCTATTTCAATTATTGTTTTAAAATCTTTACACCCAATTATGGCAATGGAGGTCAAGAAAATTTGATGGCTTTATACCCATTGAAACTTCTAAAACATATGAGCTATTTTAAGCATTGTCACAGACGACTGCGAGCCACTGACTAAGGTAGGCTCTACCATGAGGTCCTCATTGATATATTGCCAAGAACATATTCATTGCAACATCAATTTCCCAAGATCTTCAGGGACCACACTGAAGGTGATGAACCTCAAAAATCTAGCAACCATATGGTGCTGCCTCCCTCTGTTAATGTTATATGGCTTTGTTGCCCCAAAAAAAAAAAACTTTCACAATTTCTAATTCAAGCAGGACCATCAAACACTGGGCAGGTTGATTTCATAGGCCCTAGAATAATTGGACCAACCACCAATAATCCCATGAGCAAATGGATCAACCCATTGAATATTATAAGCACACCATTAACAAAACTCAACAAAATTATTGCATTTTGAAGCCTTATCTTTTCTAAAATGGTTGGGTGGGTTGATGTGGGGTTTTTGTGTACTCAACTTGAGAAGCCTCATATCATGCAATTCTTGTGGTGTCTTGACCGCTCTCTTTTCAATTAAACGGTGCCAAGTGTTTGATTGAAAAAGGAAGCCTTTGATTACCATTTCCAGGCTGGCTGTGAGCATTTCTCAGAGGTCAAGCAAGTGATGAAAGCCAACTATTTGTTGGGTTTCTCCTTTGGAAACTGAAAAAACGGCTTAGCTAACTTTTTGTGATGTATACATTTGGAGAATTATTGTGTGTCATAGATAATATTCTAAAGTTTTCATCCATGCACTCAACAATCATCACCAAATTTGTATGGAAGATTGGTCATTATCAAGACACACAAATATGGCTCATCATTTGATAGTTTAAGAAGTTATATGTTAGGACCTATCAAAAAAGAAAGAAGAAAAAAAATGTTATATATGTTAGGAGTATCTCATATTCATAAGCTCTTCTAGTCCAAACTATTCTAATGTTAAGAACTAAAAAAGTGGGGAAAAAATAACTTTAATAAAGTTGGATTTGTTTGGTTGATCATAATAAAGGTGGGATTATAACTCGGTCCTAACATTAGGTAATTAAAAGGAAATAAGTTAAAAAACTCCTTCCTAACATTAGGGTACCTTTAAATTTTATTAATGCAAAATAGTTCATCGAACTGATAGTGTTTATTACTTTAAGAATAAAACACTTATCTCCACATTCACCATAAAAAATCTACGTCCTATCATTTTTCTTTCTTTTTTTTAAATAAAAATCATCGGTGAATGATCAATGTCATATGAGAACTTGAGAAGGATGAACATTGAAAATCACCTAAACTCATGGTCCCATATTTTAAAAATGACTGAATGCATTGGTCCAAAAAAAAGTGACAGAATGCAGATGGACCATAAGCTTGAAACTTGTAATCAGTAATAACGTTTTCAATCTAAAGGCCACACAATGCAATTAGATGTCATATCCAACAACCTCATACTTTAAAGGTCACAAATAATACAGAAACGCTTAATAAGAGTTTGACGATGTAATTATGTTGATGTGTGACCCAGCTTACATTCTAACAACCTAAACATCTTAGGTTGCCACTGTTTGCCAAAGACTGTGTCTTGGACCCTTTGGACATGGAGGTCCCACAAATTTCAAGGAAAACAAAGGGTCTCCCCTCACTGTCCAAACTTGGCAGGCATCCTTTCTTTCTGTTTGTTGAATTATAAACCACATAATTCACTTGGTCCCAGCTATTATGTATCAACAGGTTCAACTTATGAATGTTTTCTTGGGAATTCAAACCCATGTTGTTTTTTTATTTTCACACAAATTCATAATATTCATGAAAATTGAAGAAAATAAAATGATGAATAGGGTAGTGCTTGGGGAATTAAGGCAGGTGGGCAATTAAAAGTGGTGCATAATACCAAAAAAAATATAAAAAAGTCCTATCACTAAATTAAAAAATGATATATATGCTGCACTACAAAACCTCAAACAATGGAATTTAGATTCAGGGCCAGCCTTAAAATTTTGGGGATCCTAGGGGAACTTTCAAATCCGAACCTCATTATACACATTCACAGACAACAACAAAAGTAAGCACTAACAATAAGAAAGTGGGGCTCCGAAATCAAGCAATTGCAATTGCACATAAATAGGGATAAAACTAGATATTTTTTCTTCTTAAGTTTAGAACAACTTTATTGGCTCGTTGAAAAAATAATGGATTCAGAAGGTCTGATTGGGACCAATTGAAATCAGGTTTTTTTTTTGGGGGATTGAAGAATTTTATTTGTGTTTTTATTTCTTATTAAAAATGTTCTAAAGAGAGAATTGCAATATAATAGGGCTTTGCTCATAAGGCCTTATTTGCCTTGCCAATGGGCTCACCCTGTTTAGATGGTAATTAAATCATCAAAACATGCACATTTGTTGCGGATTCATGCAAAGTAAGAGATATTTGTGTGTTCTTTTTTCAATTTTAACCTTATTTTTAACAAAATTGATTATATTAGAGAGTAAAATTAGCATTTTAGAGCTTAGAATTACCTACAAATTCTTCAATATATAGAATATACATATATATATATATAAGACACTCATGAATTTTGCATTTTTCAGTAGAGCAGAGATTTTCATGATGAAAATGATATTATATTTTATCTTAGTGTGAAAAATGATCCTACATTTATGAATATTTAATGAAGAAATGTGTACAAAATAAATAAATAAAAAAGAGAAGAAAAGGGAAATCGAAGTAGAGAAGTGTCCCCTAGAACGGAACCTAATGTTGGGAATGAAATGGACCTCTCCTTCTGCTGCACCAAATTAACAGCTGCACTTATATTCTCTTTTCAAACTTGTACGACTTAGTAATCTTATTTTTATTTATTTTGAATTAAATAATTAAGAAGGAATTTAATTGATAGGGCACATATATATATACATAGTACGAACCCACGTTATGATATTTTTCTCATTTTAATTTTCAAGTGTTAGGTGGGTGTGTACTGTGAAGGGTAGGGTAGGGTAATTAATTAAGCTTCTCATTCTCAATATATTTGTTTGACAATTTCGATCTCATGCATGCATCATAATTAGGGTTGGCTGTGTTGTGGCTATCACGTTTGCTGTATATATTCCAATTATTGTCATCGCAACTACAAAATTAGTGCAAAGCACGTCGACATGTTTCAAATTAGTGCATTCCATTTCTCAATCTTCCTTGCTCCATTTTCCTCAACATGCATGCTTCAATTATCATATTTTTCTCTAATTTAATCCATCCCATTAATTATAAACCTAACATGGTTTGAATTTGAAAGAACCAAGACGATCAAAGTCGATATGTGAATCTTTCATTTCATGTCACATCTCAACTCCATCTTGATTATGAGTCTATGACCACACACCCTTATCATCATTGTCCAAAACAAGTCATTTTATTCTAAAATAATCGGGCTATAATTTGGAAAAATAGTCCATTATTTTTATTAATTGGGTCCAGTCCAACCAATCAGCCACCCTAGCTACTACACCAATTGCTTGCTACCTCATTTATTATGTATACAAAAACGCATAGAACTTAAACCTCAAGACATCATAATTAGCAAGGTCGGCCTACTTATCTGATTTTGCATACAATATATGCCACAATCTTCGTTGGGTGGATGAAACAATAATTAGAGTGTAAAAGTATTTAATTATGGAGATTGGAGTTCGACCTTTGGATATTAGTAATATTCATAGACTTCTCTCCCTCCAAATCAGCTTCATGTTGGATATCAATCTGGCTTTTTCCCGACATGTGGCCGCACCCCGTTTATTTATTTAACAAATGCTCCATCAGAATTAATTACAAACCCTTGTTATTATTATTATTAATATATGCTTATTACTATTAATATTATTACGAGTGAGATAACGGTGATTAAAAAAAGAAAATATAATATAAATATATGATTAATTAGGTCCGATATATATACATGAAAATGAACATGCATGTGTGAGGTCCTGTTGTATCAACTCCCAGTTTCTGGGAGGTGATTATATGTCACCAAATGATCAAGTCAGTTATAAACTTAATTAGTGAGCCTACTAATTATGATTGTGGCATAAACTTAGTGATTATTTTTCCCTAACCCATAAAAATAAACTTGTTAGCGAGGGTATATGTCTGCTATGAGAAGATAAAATGGTGAAGAAATCACGCACATGCATATTATGGACTTTGTATGCCTTTGTCTTGAGTTGCATTCTTAGATTAATTCGGTAAGCTTGTTAGGAAAGATTGAATTTATGAGTACATTTATATCCAAGGATTTGAAGTAACAGTTTTTTCCAAATGAATACCATTATTGCGAACAAGAAATATTATAATTTACAAGAAATTTTATAGTAATCATATGAATTAATAAGATACAACAAACTAATAATTAATGAAATGACTTACAACAGTGGTATTAAATTCAAAAATCTTATGTAACCCATATATGACTTTAAATTTTTTAAATTCTACTGATATTCAATGCGTATCTAGCTAATTATTTCACTAAAGTATGTTAATTTACTCAAGACTCTCTTGTTAAGTTAGGGCCTGTTTGGCAGTGCTTTTAAAATTGCCAAAAGCGCTTTCAGATTAGTAGAAGCGCTTTTGATATTGTTTGGCAGAAATATATATAAGTGCTTTAGGGTTTTAAAAGCACTTTTAAGGAATTTTTTGAGAAGCACCTGACAGGTGCTTTCATTAAGAAGCACTTCAAGTGCTTTTGCATGAATTACTTAAGATTTTTATAAAAATTTGTGTGTACTTCTTTGCAGAACCGCTTCTAGTAAAAGCGCTACTAAATAAAAGCACTTCTAAGAAGCAGTGCCAAACAGGCCCTTAGAATTCCTAGTTATATAGAGGGACACAACCATTGTATTTGTAGTTGTACTTGGAAACCTTTTCTAAAGTACGAGTGCTTCTCTCCTGCAGAAGTCATTTACGAAATCGATCAATCAATCGGTTTTTAAACATTGACTAATTGGCACGATCGATCGGCATTGGTTTATTGGCTTTACATTAAGTTTTAACTCCAAAATTTTTAGCCACAACCTCCACAAATCTCATTTTACACCCTAAAAAGGTATGAATTAGGAAGCATCTTAAAAATTGGAGGAGAAAGTGTCACCGATCGCTTGTTGCAGCGCTTGGCCCTTATAAAAAATGTAGAATCGACAGGTCGGTCCGCACTTATTCCCTAAATGACTTTTACAGGAGAGAAAAGAAAGTACACATCTAACGTACTACTTTTAATGATATATTTTGGTCGGAGATTATATTTACTAGTTTGACATGCCTTGTATATTTATTTATTTATAGAAGAATTTAAGTGGACAATTTCTGTTATGTTATTATGATAAATAATTGAAAAAATTAATTAAAATTTAACACTTGATAAAAAAATAATAATAAAGAAAAGAAAAATAAACAGAGTAAATGTCAAATTTTAATCGGCTCTACTAACCGGTACAATGACGTGACAGGAAGTTTCTGCTGGAGCTTTTCTCGTATATTTTGCAATAAAGCTGTGTAGTGTAGGATGAGGGAGCTTAAGTTGATTGACATGTGGGTGGTCTGATATGGACGGTGACATTGTCTGAATAACCAACCCACAGGGTACAATTTCAATAAATATCTTATTCGTTGGCCCCTTTATTTATTGGTCCCAAGACTCCCAACCAAACATTATTAACCCTAAGAAATAAAAGAGCAGAGCTGAGCAAAGCAAAGCAAAGCCTAGATCTCCATTGCAGATGAAATCTCCGTACACTCACTCACTTACTCACTCACTCACTCCTCTTCTTGAAGAAATAACGTTGTTTTCATCTGCTTTTTAGGCATGCAACGCCCCCACCTATCCCCTACCCCTCTACCCAACTACCTGTGCTACTAATATACTCTACTCCTATAGCCTCACCTTACCATGCACACGTCACCTTTTGATATCTGTGCAACTTATTTGGTTTGCTTTCTTCCTCTGTTTCACTCAAAATTAATACTGGTTTTTACTTTTCGACTAAATGGATTGTGATACCAAGTTGCACAGCCATACTAGATCACCAGTTTTGGAGTTTGAATATGGAAATGAGATTTCAATTTAATGTTTGATATGTGTGTTGGTGAGAATTTGTTACTATTTACATGAATTTAAAATACCAATATATGAGATATCTGATATCAATCTTCTCTTAAAATCATTTATTACAACTTTTATGACCAAGCTTCCTTCATTTAAAAATAAGAGTACTATTAGAAAATTATACAAATTTGATTTCTATTATGTATAAACCAAATATTAGAATGTAAATAAAAAGTTATTTTTAGGTTATCATTTTTGAAATTTTCAAATATTATACTGAAGTATGAAGAAGTATATAACATGTTAAAACAATTTATCCCGCGAATCAAACACGTTCTCAGTGGCAAATTCAGACATTTGCTTTTTACACCCTCTTTTGTTTTGTTTCAAAAATATTATTTTATCCTCAGTACCGTTTTATTGGTACTCAAAATTTGCCGTTGACCTCACCGGAGCAAAGAAGAGACCGATGACCTTACCTGCCCCAAAACGGAGGATGGAGAGTAACATATTAAAAAAGTCATTGGTTATACCGTCCCCAACAAAAATAAATAAATAGGCATTGGTTAACTTATAACCCATATGCGTATTTCATTGTAGATACCATCGGTCAAGCTGACCTATAAATATAATAACCGAAAAAGAAAAAGGGATCAAATGCTCTTACAAGTTTAGAACGTGTCATTTTGTTGAACTAAATACCAGAACATAGCAAGAGACAAGTCCTTTACAGCATGGCAGCTGACTTCACTTCACAATGTATATATCTTTGGACCAACCCAAATAAATAAAAAGAAAGTGACTTCATTGGGTTGGCTGGGATTTTAATATCCACTTATTTAGTCTTCAGTCTTAATGGGTATTAATTATTTTTCAAAAAGGAAAAAAGGCTGGACACCCCCACTAATTAATGCATTGCTTGGTTGTCTAGGGTAATGCTTGTGTCACACCTACGATTCAGTTATTAATTAAAATTCAAATCGATAACCCTTTCCTTAGTATCAAAAACATGTACCATCACACTCTAATTAATAAGCATATCACATTATGTTATGTTGTAGATTTAAACAATCATGTAAAACTATATGTTCATGATTTATAATAAAATCATAATTGTCACTTAAATAAAAATATACATATAATTTAGTTGAAACGGCGCAGTAAATATTGAATTTTGTTTTTCAATTATGAGAGTAAGAAGATGTGAGAATTAGTCATTAGTATGACAATAAGTGAAACTCTCATAAATGGTGCATACTAAGAAGCAAATGAGACCGTTGATGTTGTCGTTTCATTCGGATACAGAGTTAATAATTACAAGGTCTGGAATTGCAACTTCTTAGACAATTATCATAAACTAGTTTTTCATAATTTAGGTGTAGGTTGTGTTCTCTTTAGCTACCTTTTGTACTAAGAAAGTAGTATTCCCATTCCTATAGCATATATAATTACGCAAGACTTAGTGTACATTAATAAATTTGGATTCATGAAATCGGGCAAAAGGTGGATATGATTACTTCAACCGTTTTGGGTTCATCCTAATTTCTCGAAGTTTGTAACATATCGATCTCATCACACCTTCACTTTCCTTGCTATACAAAACATGTCACTGACTGCCCAAAACATTTCCAAAGGGAAATAACTTCTCTCTATGCTTTTGTTTTTAACTCTTAAATATTAACCAATTTACTTTTTTACTATAAGATGTGGTACTAGTATATCATACAATCATAAGTTAAAAGATAAATTTACATACAAGTGATTTGATTATTTGTTTTATCACCCATTGTCTTAAAATGTAATGAGAAAAAGGAACACACCAAATATAGATATATCTCTCATTGCATACAAGTTAGAAAGCAGAAATGACAAATGACAAATGCAATTTAATAGATGATTTGATGATCATAGTAATGAAGACATAGTGACCCCATGGGCACAATGAAGCCTGTTGGCACGAGAAGACCCCTGCTTTGGGTCTGAGCTACCAGACATTAGTTGGTCCCAAAAGGGTCCTGGAATGGTCAAAAAGGATACAAAACTCTAGTCCTACTCTCTACTATATAAGAAAGACACTTCGACCCCTCTCTCTTTCTCTCTCCAAAACTTTGACCTTTGCTCTGCAAAGTGCGAACTCATTGCACCACTCCCAATGCTCTAATTTTATTCTTTTCTTTTGGTCATGATACAGTTACCAACGGTATTAATACAAGAATTCCCACACTAATAAACTTTCATTCTCTTTAATTCACTGCTATTTTGCTCACACATATGATATATCACAAGTTCACAACCATGAAATCCCATATTTTAGACAGTGTAAAGCGACCCTTGCATTAGTGCGAATTAACTGTGTCCTCTTAAATAATGCATCTACCAATTTAGTTGGTCAATGCATGAATGGTCATTGTCCTTTTCCCACTTCCCAAATTTGCTTTGGCAAGTATTTCTTTTACCTGCTACACAGCTTGTCCCTTCTCTTCTTGAATTTCATTCCCCAAAAATTATATATAAATAGATATTCATACTACGAAAACAGTAAATAAAGGGAGGGATGAGAGTAAACAAAGTAGGCAAAAACAAGAAACAGCAGCGCATCTCTCTCTTGCTTTCTCTGCTTTTGATGCCGCCTAACATCTCCTCCGCTGCCCTTTCACTGAAAAAGCAAAGCAGTGACCCCATTTCTACTCCACATTGCATCCCCATTTTTTATACATCTCATAAAAGGGAAAGACTCAGAGAGAGAGAGAGAGACAGATTCCGTGGGGTCTCTCTGGCTACATGATTCAAACATTTTTTTTTCCTTTTTTTCTTTCATAAAAGGGAAAGACTCAGAGAGAGAGAGAGAGAGAGACAGATTCCGTGGGGTCTCTCTGGCTACATGATTCAAACATTTTTTTTCCTTTTTTTCTTTAAATATCACAAAAAATCCATTGAATTCCATAAGCTATCCAACCTTTCCTATAATAAACCTGTACACTTTTTGTTATTCCAAGTCTCCTCCCCATTTTTGAATCTTCGCTCTGGGAAACACATCTTCTCTGTTCCCTATACCTATCTTTCAAATCTTCACATTCCTTGATTACCACAAAAATTTTCACCCCAGGTAAAAAAATAAAATAAAATAAACTAGAACTCAAACCTGAACCTC